>VMDO01002056.1:0-41555 GCA_007922755.1 Pedetes capensis
AGAGAAGAGGTAAACAGCAGGGAAAGGAAATAAGAAAGATTGAACAGAAGAATGGAGAAAGAGAAATAAATCAGAAGAAATCTAGTAAGTGGGTGGGAAAAAAGCATGCAATAATAGAAATCTGCACAGTGTAAAATACACAAAATTTTATAAACATAATATGAGGTAGAAAATACAAACATAAAAGTTTTTTCTTTACAAATAAGCTTTAATATAAATAACACTAACATATATGAATAAGATAGTAAGGATAACATAAGGGGCAAAAATATTAAAAATTGAAATTGACCAATAAAAATAAATAAATAAATAAATAAATAAAAATAAATAAATAAAAATAAAAATAAAAAGTCTGTACAAATTCAATATAGGTTCAAGTTTTTTCAAATATTTTCAATCCATAGTTGATTGAATCTAGGGATGGAGAATCCATATATATGCGGGCCACTGGTCTCTCCAAATACAGTCATGCAAACTGAAATAACATTTTAAGGGACCCACCTGTTTAGGAAAGGCTAGTTCTTAACTGGACTCATTGTAGACAATGGGATGTGGGCAATGCCCATAGTGTTTCCTGACAGAATCACTGGGCTCCTCTCCCTGTCCCTCCCTCTGCCCCTCTCCCTCCGCCATAAGATTTGATTTCCTCTCTCAAGTTTACGAACAACATATGAAACCTCTCCCTTAACCACCACCAAGATCAGAAATAAATTCTCCTGGAAACAGACTGGACAGGATCCTCTCCAGGAACATACAAAGTTAGAACAGAGAGGAAGGCATGTGGGTGGAAGGGGGCAGCAACACCAGGAGAGACCACCAGCTTCTGATCAAAATGTTTCTGTCCTCCACTTCCTGGCCCATCGTCTACCCTGAGTTCCTTCTCACTTCAAATAATTTACTTATTTGGGTAGATAATTCATGAGCATGCTTTAAGGGGGGAAAAAATCACAAAAGAATTTTCAATAGAATGTCAGTCTCACTCCTACCACTCTCTCAAAGCTGACAGTTTCCTCCTCAGAGGCAACCAGTGTTACGAGTTCCTTGTGAACACTCCAGAAATAACCTGTGTGTGAGTATGTGTGTGCATGTCCACACACAGGTATCATTTTAAAAATCACACAGACAGGAGCATACTACACACACTGATTTAAACCTCTCATCTTCATTTACCAATATGTCTTTGAGACAATTTTGTGTCAGCACACAAAGAGGTTTCTTCCTTTTTCATAGTTTACAGTGGATCCACCTTAACTCACTCACCTAGTGATAGACGCTTAGAGGTTTTTGGGTGTTTATTTGTTTGTTTTGTTTGTTTTTTGCCTTTTGCTATTAAAAATAGTGTTGCAGTAACTTCTGTGCACATATATAACAATAAGATAAATCCCTAGACATGTAATTGCCAATCATTTGCTATCCCCAGGTTTTTATTCTGTTTTTTTGTTGTTAGGTGCCCTCAAGTCATTTCCAATTCATAGTGACCCTCACAGGGTTTTCAATGGCTGAGTATTTCAGGAGTATTTTGGGAATGGATTGCCTGGTCCTTCTCCCGTTTTTGTGGTGCTGGGGATCGAAACCAGGGCCTCAGAGACTGCAGAGTGGTGCTCTACCAACTGAGCTAAACCCCAGCCCCATAAATTGCTTCTTATAGAGGGTATAATAACATACATGCCAAAGGACATTAAGTGAGCATGCCTCATCCCTATGCCCTCAACAATTAAAATCTAATATCAAATACTTTTCTCTGAGCAATCTGATCATTGCAGATGTGATCTCTCAGTGACAATTTATATTTCTCTTATTAGATGTATTTTCTTATGCTTAAATGCTATTTATATCTCCTTTTCTTTGAACTTTCTATTTATAAATGTTCATTTTCCAGTAGGAGTTTTGACTATTGTAACAAAATATTCTTTTTGACATATGTGTACTGTAAATATTTTTATCCAGCTTGCCATTTATATTTTTATTTTAAGGTAATATTTTTCAGATACAAGTCAAATTTATTCATTTTTTAATGACTTCTGATTTGTGTGTGTGTGTATTCTACTTTAAAAAATCTTCCTCATTCTGAGATTATTTAAAAGTTATTCCTAGACTTTAATGATTATCTTTAATGATTATCACTTTGGAATTTATTTTGACATAAGAAATGAAATCATACATCAAACTTTATTATTAGTAGTAGTATTTGTTTTGTTTTGTTTTGTTTTGAGACAGGGTCTCACTATGTAGCCTAGGTTGGTCTTGAACTCACAATCCTCCAGCCTCAGCCTCCTGAGCACTGGGATTACAGGGGAGTGTCTCCTCACCAGGCTAAACTTTATTATTTTTATTAATTGCTGTACAATATTACTCAGTTGTTCCAACACTATGTTTTTTCCAATGATTTGAAGTGCTACTTTTATTTTATATTTATTTTAGTTTCATTTGTATGTGCATTTGATTTATTGTTGGGCTATCTATTTTGTTTACTGGTCTGTACCAGACTTTTCTCTCTCTCTTTTTCTTTCTCTATTTCTCTCTTTCTTTCCTTTTCTTGCTTGCTTGCTTGCTTGCTTGCTTCCTTGCTTTTCATACTTGGGGATTGAAGCTAGGGCCTTGCACACACTTTGTAAGTCTTCTACCATGGGGCTATAACCTCAGCCCATTTTTCACTTTTTTATTTTGAGTCAGAGTCTCTCTCTAAATTATGCAGGCTGCCTCTGGCCTTGAACCTATGATTCTTCTGCTTCAGCCTCCCAAGTTGCTGTGATTATAGCCATGTGCCACCATGCTGGACTGTACCAGACTTTTAATCAGTGAGGCTTAATTTCTCATTTTATAGTCAGTCCTGAGTTCAATTTCTCCTAGTGCTGTTGGTACTGAGCTTTGCTCACCCACAACTTTTTGTGCTCCTGATAAAGCACAAATGAGGAAAGCTCCTGAGGAAGGGACTATCCAAATTGGTCCCATGACCAACTCTACACCCTGGGCACAGGTAAAGAACCCGTGGTCCAGAAAGGCTCCTGACCGTCAACACTGCATAAGAGCTGGTGTCAGTCCCCTGTTTTTCCCACTCTGCAAGCTCACTGCCTCCCAGTCATGCAGTCAAAAACTGCTGCCAGGCACCATGGTGCACGCCTATAATCCTAGCACCCAGGAGGCTGAGGCAGAAGGATCATGAGTTCAAGACCACAAGCAGTCTGCACAACTAAGCAAGACCCTGTCTCAAAATAAAAAATAAAAAAGGGGCTGGGATTATTGCTCAGGGGTGGAGTGCTTGCCTATCATGTAGGAGACCCTGGGTTCAACTTCCAGTACCGCAAAAAACAAAGGCAAAAACAAAACCAAAACAACTTGCAGAGCTTATATGCTAAATTGTCCAATATCCTAGGGCAAATTTTATGGTATTGATGGTGCAGAGTAAGGAAAAGGCTTTTAGGATTTTCACTGTAAAGTAGTACATGATTCAGTTGCAGAATAATAAAGATGGTAATGATATTTTTTTATTTTCCTATGTAGTAGGCATGCATTATTTCCATTGATACTCACTCTAATTTTGTAATATAATGATTTGCGCTATCTGCACTTTCCAGATGAGGGAATTGTGGCCTAGGAGGTTAAATGATTTGTCAGGTTAACATAGCTAAGTGAGAGTCTGAGTTCAAAGCCACCACACAAAACACGTATGTCCTTTACTTATTTTGGTTATTCTCCAAATTGTGGGGCATCCTTTCCTTCATCCATTCCATCAATATTTACTGACCCATCACAAGGGAAAGCCACCCCCGGTATGGTATGAGAGAGCTAGTGAAAGCGTTCACATTTATCTCAAGCAAATTTGCATATAAGAAAGTGCTTTGTAAGCAGTGAGGCATAGCAAGAGAGGGGCATGGGGAGGAGGCACTGGCTTGTATGGGGGCACACGGGAAAGGGGGGGTGCTGTTCAGAGTGTTCCCATCAGCCATGTGAGCCCCTGGTTCATTCTCCTATCATTCTGGCCTATTGCCCCGCTGCATGCAGGCCTACTTGTGTTTCAACCCTGTCCTTATTAAACCATCATCCATTCAGTATCATGTCCCAGACAAGGCACCTCCTGGTCCCAGAGATCTTGGGTCTATTCGGAAAGACCAGCATGTCCATAGGGACTGGAACTCCTAAGTGATGTCAGCGAGGTCTGCCCCAAGGGCTCTAGAGTGTAGGGGCCCTGATGGATGGGCTCCTTCCATCCTTCCAAAACAGCAGGAAAGGGCACCCATACATCCCATTTGCTGGCAAGCCTGGGATGTTCACAGTGAAATTCCTTTAAAGAAGGTCAGAGGAGACCTCTAATACCAGGCAGTGGCTACTGAGTAGGGGTGTTTTGTTTTGTTTTGTTTTTTTAAACAGTAGGTGGCCTCACTCAGCAGGAAGGAGGCAGAAATTATACTCCACTTACTTCTCTTGGTTTCATGCCATATTTCTTTTAAAGTCTGGATCCCCATCTCCTGGCTCCCGCCATCACTCTCTCTTCCTCAGGAGCACAGAAAACCTCATGGACTCCCCCAGGACAGTGCCCCAGGCATGCTGAGGAGGGAAGACCCCTCTTTTCTAGAAAGAATGGAGGACTTGGGTGCTTTATTGGGAACGGCTTGATGTGCAACACGAAGTCCAACATCTGTTTTCTGAGCCGGTGGTGCACACGTGGTACTCTACCAAGTTAGCAGTAAAGGGAGCCGTTCACTGTTGTCCCCAGACTCCTTGGTACCCCCTGTCACATTGGCAACCAGGGTCTTTTCCCTGTAGAAATGTCTACCCCTCCCCATGCCTGTTCCTGCGTGGCCCAGGGGACGACAACACACCTTCCGAGCTCCAACGCAAAACCAAGGGCCTCTTTGAGGGCCAGCGAACTTGACACTGAGGACCAGGCATGGAGAAAAAGAGACTGTGCCGGAAAGGACTGGAGAGCTTGTCTGTTTCTCCAGCCCTCCTCTCCCCAGCCCACCCAGAAAAGGAAACTGAGGCTTGGACGGGAGGATCTGGGAGGAGGCGAGTCCTGCCCACAGCCCCGGTGGCAGTGGCCATCCTCCTCCGCACTGCCTCGCACTACTGGCTGGAGGAGAGCTCAGAGGCTGCCTTCCCTAGCCCTCCCTCTGAGCAGAACACGTGGCCATCTAGGGCTTAGTCGAAGGCACCCAGACCTGGAAATGAGGATTGCAGAAGAATGGAGGGGGGCTCTGTCCACCGCCTGGGACACAGATCCTGCCCCTGGCCTTGAACTCCTCATTGTTCAGGAGGGAAAGTGAGGTGCTCTGAGGTCCCCCCATTCCAACCCTCATGGCTGTGTCCCCCAGCACAGCATAGCCTCCCCCGTTGAAGGGAGGGGAGGGCCGCTGGCTGCAGGGTGGGCTTGACATGACTCCGCTGGTGTTTGCAGCCACCCTTGCCTATCGCTGAGTCTCTGTTCTTTGTTTCTTCCACAGCCCAGCTTCCAAGAGGAATGTAAGTTCAGAGAAACGCTCCTGCCCAACAATTACAACGCCTATGAGTCAGACTTGTACCGAGGGACCTACATTGCCCTCAGCAAATATGGACGGGTAAAGCGGGGCAGCAAGGTGTCCCCAATCATGACAGTCACTCACTTCCTTCCCAGGATATAAGGACCCGTGATTGAAGGCTCCCGGATTGACAGCTGCATCTTTTCTATTGGAATTTTCCACAGGCGAATGATGGCCCTGGCCTCCATGCCTCCTGGGTCAGGCTTCTCTTGTGCCTGGGGAGACCTGAGTTGGTTGCCCTGGCCATTGGACCCCATGGCGTGGAACCCACTCATGTGCACGGTTGCAGCTGGCATTGTTAAATGGCAGTGGATCCTGTGCTTTGACCTTACCTGAGGAGAGAAGGTATAGATGACACCTGTGGAATTTGACCCTGTGCACAGGAGAGGCCTAGGGTGGACGTATGTGTGTCCATGTATATCATGCATCTTTGGGTAGATTCTCAGAGCAAAGGCATTTCAGAGCATTGGGTTTCTTCTCCATGCATCGTCACTGCAGGAATCTGCCTGCAAGAATGTCACTTGTCGAGCCAGCAGGATTGATGGGTGCTCCATTCTGCCTTTTTCAAATTCTATCACCATTCAGAGGCCACAAACTGTGGAGGCTGCATGGGTGGTGGGGAGCAGCTGTCTTTGACATGCAGGGAGCACAGGGAGAGAGAGTGTAACGTGTAATTTCAAACCAGAAAAAGAGTGATCAAGCCCCCCAAAGTTCATGCCTATTGGGGACCCTGGGATACATTGTTAAAGAAGCTGGAGGAGAGTGGCAGAGCAGTGTCTGAGGCAGCTGAGGAAGGTCTGCAGGAGGCAGCGGAAGGAACTGCGTGTTCCGTGGAGAGCCTCCCTGCCTGGAGGGCTCAATGCCACGTGTGGCTCCAAGAACAAGCGAGAGCCAGGCTGCCTGCCCGTAACTCTTCCTCACTGTGAATCAGGTCTTATTTTAACCTCAGATGACAAGGATCCTAATAATGGCAACCTCTTTGGCAAGGAAGAGGATGTGCAAATAGGGCACGAAGGAAGTAGCGGGGCTTTGGACTGCACACAATGGTTCCTCTCCAGCTATGTCCAGGAAACTCACCCAAGTTCTCATCTGATCCTCTCACTTCCTTCTTGGCTGTCCTCATCTCGCACACACACCTCGGCCTGCACGCAGCAGAATGGACACTATGACCTCCAGAGTCATCCCCTCTGACTCCCCTGGGTGGGAGAGCCGTGCTAATCCTGTGATTCAAGTAGCCAAGTGGAAGCGGCTCTTGGCCGTATAATGCCTTCTTGCCTCTCTCTGTCCTTTGAGAGTATTTAAAGCAGAGTTTCCCCAAATGACTATAAATGGGGTCTACTTGGAGCCCTCAGATTCCTGAACCATTGGAATGTTCCTAAATCTGAAACCAGAGAGCTATATCAGAGTGCAAATATTTTCGGCATATGTGAACCATCAAGTTACAAAATGACCTGACACCCTCTGCTGCTCTCGGGGGCCCTGGCCTGCAAGACAATCCCTCATCTGTTGCAAATACCTTCATCTTCAACATACCTCTCTATTCGCAGATGCATCCATCTATAGATAGATCTGGGCGGAGGGATTCAGAGCTGAAGATGGAGGTTGGCCATCGAAGGGGGAGACACCATAGTGGCCACCTCCTTGGCCCTGCAGGCGTCAAGGTGGACATGTGCTGGATGAGGCAGAAAAGGCCACACCAGGGTGAGCTAAGATTTAACAGACGGTGGGAGCTCAGAACCACCGTGGACATAATCAAGCCCTAGATGGAAACTGAAAGGAGATGGAGCTCTAAGGATCAAGTGTAAGGGGGAGAAAACTGGTGTATCTTGACTGTTGGAATATCGAAGTGCAAATCTGCTTGGAGGAAGAAGATAAAGCTGATTATTTTTTAAGAATCTGGTCCAGTGTAATCAGTCTCTTTAGCAAGACACATCAGAAATGGAGGCTCTCGGAACCTGAGGTGTGTGCCCATTCCTGATGGAACTGGGAGTATGGAATGGCCAGACAGATGACTGGGCTGTGATCTGGATAGGAGAAAAATGTTCTAGGTCCCCAAGCATTCATTTCTGCCTTCCTAGATCATTGAGCTAACTTAGCATGAGAGAAGGTCTTAGCCTGCTAGATCTTTCCTGTATTTCTCCGGAGGCTCAGAAAATTATTCAAATCCTGGCCAGGAGTTTCACCAAATGTCTACTCCCATTTTTCATGCTAGAGATGAGAAGATGAAGCTATAAAATGCTTAGGATCAAGCAGGCTTGGTGTTCAACCACTATGCAGTGGCACCAACAGTTGATTTTCTATGACTGCCATCAATTATGAGAAGCTGGGAATCTCTCATAAGTGATACCAGGGCGGTGGCATACCAGTTGTCCAGCATTTTGGCTATCACCCCTGAATCTATGGATATATGATTGACACTTCAAATTTTTCTTATGCAAAGGCATTTTCTCAAGGGCTTTGTCTTTGACCCAAAGTGACTTAGGCTTAAGTCAATCTTTATACATAGAAATGGGTTAAGGGACAGGAGCAGAGTAAAATCATCAAGGGACATTGCTGATCCCTTCTTTTCTACTACTGTGCACAGGTATGGAGAGTTGTTTCCTACCTGGCCACACGTCCACTGAGTCCTGAACTCAGTTGTCAGCTCGATAGATGCAGAAAGCTACAACACACGTTGCCATAGGCAGGGGAACAGAGTGAATCCTGCTTTCTCACTGAGAGTGTTAGGAGTGACTTGAGTTCTCCCTTCTCCAAATCCTGAGGGATGATCATGGTTTATACAATTTTGTTTCTAATTGGCTTCTTTTCTATCCTGAACTTTCTCTGGCAGCTCCCTATAAATTTGGGCTTCCAAGAGTCAAAGGGCTATCTTATTTCCTCTTCAAGATCAAATAATAAATGAGAGAGCAGCATATTACATACCCTTGGAGCTGGATTTCTCAGCTTGGAGGAGGTTAGCTTAGAAGCAAGAAGGCAGCCCCCAGGACCCTTATAAAAATTCCCATCCTCTTCAGGGCAATGGATGACCTCACAGGAAACCAGAAAATTCTAAAGGCTTTGTTTGAGCTGTTAATTACGCTTGTTTCATCATTTCACTGTCCTTTAACACCTCTTCCCTGCTGATCTCCCATACCTTTTTGAACCACCCTTGGAAAGCAGTATATAATTTTATAATTAATACCCTATCATCACCCTTTACAGCCTTCACCTTGCTACTGTGTCCTGCAATACCTCCAACACACACATGCCCACATACTCTCACACACACTTCAAGCCCTTGGTCAAGGCCATTCTATGACTTAAGAATGAGCACATCTTCTCTTGTCATCTGATGCAGAGTACAAACCTCTCTCCTCTTTAAACATATAGATTTTTTTCCCAGACCAATAACCTGGACCTGAAATTTTCTCCTGTCCCCATGCCTATCTGGGGCAGTTTGGAATTCTCCTTATGTGGACTCTAAAACCTCCTGTCCTAAGGCTTCAGACCCTCCAGGTTTTCACTCTTTGCAAGTCTTGAGGGAAGAAGGACATGGTGGAGTCTATGAGACATGGCTCTCCTTCCTCTCAGTGTCCATTGCCTTTGCTGTGTTATGCTGCAGTCACTGGGGTAAATAGCTACAAAATGTGGTTGCTAGCGCCCATGCCTCCAGGATGTCCTCTCTGCTCTCCATTCCATTCTGGCCCTTTTTATGTGGACGTAAACTGGAAAGCTCCCACATCTTTCTGTCCCCATGATTTCCCCCAAAGACGCTGGGCTGGCTATCACTGAGGAGGTGACCACTCCTCAGTCAGCACATTAGGTCTGTAGTAGTTGCTCCTTCCTTCCCTCCCAACAAGGAACCAGCCACTCGTCTGTCACCTCCCATGAAACGCTATAGAGATAGAGATATTTTGGGAAAGCCTAGAAGAATAGTTAGAAAAACTCCAGTTTACACCTCCACCTGAATGGATGATGCCTCTCCCCATAGCAGGAGGAAGATATGATTGTGCCCCAATCAGAACATCAATCTAGTGCAGCATGCAGACAGCCAACACAGAACCATGTTTGTATACCTCATAAACTACTGAAACTTCAGCTTCAGACAGCTATGTCCTTATGTGGTTTTCTCTTTCTGTGCATCAAGAAGGACCTCAGACTGGGTCCTGGTGCACAGCTGTGTATGAGCTTGGGTACAACAGGTAGGAAAACCAGAAGCTGATCAGTTATGTGCTTGTGAAATGTGATACTTCTATTTTTTTAATATGTATGTGCTATGCACAAACCATATCATGTTTCAGCAAAAAGTTAAAGGTCTTTTTATACGTTTCTCTAAACTGTTTGACTCTACCCCTCCTATTAAAACTGACAACAAATCTCTGGGTTATAATTGATTTTCATCTCAATTTTCTTCCCCCTCGAAGAGAGGCAGAGAAAGGAGAAATGGAAAGTATGAGATTATAATAGGGTATTATAATTAATACCCTATCATCACCCTTTACAGCCTTCACCTTGCTACTGTGTCCTGCAATACCTCCAACACACATCTGTTGTGGATCATGAAAACAATCAGAACTCATGGGGCTCACTTAGTCCACTGGCCCTATCTTAAAAATGGGGGGTTTGGCCCACAAAGGAGAAGGTACCGACAGAACACTATAGGGAGATCACCACACTCTTCCTCTCTGCTTTAGTAAAATACACGTTTCTGTGCCTATAGAGCTCATCCATTCACTCATTCACTCATCCATCAAGAAACACTTACTGAGCACCTCATCCCTGCATGATAGGCTTTCAGGACACATGAGGAGCAAGGTAGACACAGTACCCATCCGCTCACAGACTTGCATTACAAAAAAAAAATCAACCAAGAGCATGTCATGGTGTAGATTCCCAACCCCCACTCCCAGATACTCCAATCCAGAGCCCAAGAAGAGCCCATGAGTCTACATTTGTAACACACACCCCAAGAAATTGTGACACCAAAAAGCCCTAACTGATATGAGGACTGGAATTGCAGACGATTTGAGCCAGGGGAACCTCGTTCAATTATAAAATCTTTTCATGGGTTAAATGAAGAAGGCCAAAGAACTAAGTCCTCTCCCTCCACACACCCCCTTTCCTGGGCCTCCCACCATCAGACTTGTGACTTCCCTTCTGTATTCCTGCTCAGGCCATCTCCTCCCCCACCAGCCTCTTCTGCCTCCTCCCACCATCACTGAGGGAGATGAACATGCATCTTCCATTGAGCAAGGCAGGGTTCTGAATAAATCTGCGTACTCTCAGAGGAGCTGCCTGGTCCTCTTGCCTCTGCACCTCACTTCTGTATTTATTCAAGTAATTCATATTTCTAAGCTCCTACTATGTGCCAGAAACTATGTTGATTACATACAAGTTTGCAGACTGGCAAGGGAGGCAGACATTAAACAAATAATCCCAGCAATGCGTGATGAGTGGCATGAGAGAGGAAGTTCAAGAGCACTGTGGGAGCACAGAACAGAGTCCTGACTTCATCTGGGTGGAGAAGAGACTCCGTCCCAGAGAAAGCTGAGCTCTGAAGGGTGTCAGACAGGTCTGGGGCAGCAAGTAAGGATCAGCAGGCAGGGGAAGAGGAGCATTCTGGGAGAGGAACACATTGGGTGTTTGAAGATGGAGCTGGAGAAGGATATGGCCCTTCAGGGATCTAACACTGGGCCATTTTTGCAGATACAGAGTGAGAGGAGAGGTAGAAAAGACAGGGCTCAAAACAGGTGGTGAGTAATTGTGTTATGGGGTTTCTGTTGATCTTGATCTCAGCATACATCCCCTTTCTGAGCCTCCATCATCAGACCTGTAATCTCCCTTCCATGGAAAGCAAAGTTAAGGCTCTTGAATTTTTAAAATGCTGCATATCATATGTTGCTGTAGTTGTTAGGTGCTGTCGAGTCGGGTCCAACTCAACCGTTACAGGATTTTCAATAGCTGATAGTTTTGGGATTGCTTTGGGAGTGGATCCATATCGTTCTCCAGTTTTTGCAGTGCTGGGGATTGAACTCTAGTCCTCAAGAGTGCAGAGCCATGCTCTTCCCACTGAGCTAAATCCCAGCACCATTGCATATCATATACTTTACCTTTATTAAGTGTATAACTTAATTAGTTTTGATTAAAGTTAGTGAATTATGCAAACCATCACCACAAATCAGCTTTAGAACATTTTCATTGCTCCATTATGATCCTTCGTGCACATCTATTCCTAATCCCCACTTCCCCAGCCACCCCAGGCAACCACTGATCCACTTTCTCTCTCCACAGTTTTGCCTTTTTTGGATGTTTCATCTAAGGCAATAATACAACATGTGATCTCTTCTATCTGGCTTCTTTTATAGAAGAAGCTTCAATTTTAATCTAAAAACAATAGACCTTTGGTGAGTTTAAGTAAAGGACGAGAGAGGGTTTTAGATTCCTGAAATGATTATTTTACACAAAAATCTTGTGTAAAATAATTTGGAGGGGGTGAGCCTGCAGGCAAGTATAACAATTTGGAGGCTTTTGACTGGAGCATTCTGGGCTAGAGGAGATGGCAGCTGGATAGATCTGTGCTGGAGGGATAGAGGAAGTCTAACCCATCATCTCGCACCACAGCTGTGACCCCACTGAGCTGCTCACAAACTGAATCAGATTCTTCCAAAGCCCCCATACACCAGCCTCCACCACTACCTCTGATGAATCTCTAAAGATTTCAGGTTCTCTGTCTGGCCAATCATGTCTTCTAAATGGGCAAACCACGAAGCCAGGCTCTCCTGCAGTGCCTGCGCCTCCTGTTAGGCCCTTGAGACCAAATACATTCTGAATACAGATGAAAGGGCTCTCACCTTATCTAACAAACAGATGCTCAACACACATGGCCTCTTCCCCTCCTTTCCTCGGGTTTCAGGAGAAAGAGCCACAGTGCCAAGAAAACAAACAAATAATAGATACTGAACTTGTTTAGTTGAGACAATATCCCAGGGATGTTCTGGAATCTGTCCACACTCAGTTGAAACGTCTACACTGCATTCTCCTAAAGTCTTATGCAATAGGAAATGATCCCTAGAATGAAAATTCCCACAAAATCCTCAGTTGACACAGTGTTTATTAATAAACACATGCTTGTTTTTAAAAGATATTTCAACATAGAACTCCAGACAACCCACAAAAAAAAATAAAGAAAGAAAGAAAGAAAAGAAAAGAAAAAAGAAGAAAAAAGAAAGAAAAAAAGAGTTTAATGCTCAAATTTTGAAAAATCAAATATTCCATTCCTGCTGAGCAATGAGCACTCCTAGGAGGCTTCCTAAGGGAGAGGAGGGAGTTTGGTGACCATATCCGTGTTGGAGGCCTGGGCTGTGGAGGGGTTGAGGATTCTTTGGCTGGCAAACTAAAGTGTTTATTTTAAATATCAATGATTAATCATTAGTTATTTTTACAAAGAACATTCCAGCCCTGCCACCTGGTTTTGGTGGAACATCTCCCTCAGACAGGCCAGGCAAACACCTCCCAAGGCAAGGCCACTTGTGATTCCCAGGTCACAGGGGCCTCCTCTCTCTTCCTTGAAGAGCATTGAGGGCCTGTCTCAGTTGGCTTTGTGGCCATAACAAGATGTCACAGATTGCGCAGCTTAAACAGAGGACACTGATTTTCTGAAGTCCAAGATCAAGGCCTGGTAGGGCGAGTTTCTGGTAAAACCTTTACTAGCTTAGAGACAGCCACAGTCTCACCGTGTCCTTACACAGCCTGTCCTCTGTGTGTAAGGACAGAGAGCTCATGTCCCAGCGTTTCTTCCTCCTCTTGTAAGGCCACAGTCCAATCAGATTAGGACTCTACCTTCATGGCTTTATTTAAACTTAATAACTTCCTAAAAGGCTCCACACCAATCTCAGTCACCTGGAGATTAGGATTTCACCATATGAATTGGGGGGGTGAGAAGGGGCCCAAACATTCAGTCTGTAACAGCATCTCACTGCCACCTTGGGCAGCCTAATATCACGCTTGGAGTCATTCTAACATTCCAGGAAGGAGCCAGTGGTCGGCTCAGCAGTCAGATCCTCAAGGGATCTGCTATCATCTCAAAAAAACCCAAATTGGGAAGCCCTATTCTTTTGGATAAGCAAGATAGGCAGTTACCGCTAAGGTAGTGATTCTCAGCTGGGGCTAATTGGCAATGTCTAAAGACAATTTTGATTGTCACAACTGATAGGGAAATGCTATTAGTGTCTTGTGGGAGTTGGCTAAGGTTACTGCTGAGCACCCTAAAATGCCCAGGATAGCCTTTACCACAGAGAATCACTTGGTCCCAAATATCAGTGGCACTGAGGTTGAAAAGCCCTGCTCTATGGGACAGCTGCCATCTGAGTTGGCCTGAATGTCTTATCTGGACGACCCTCTAATGGAAGCCCAGAGCTGGGAGGTAAACGCTCAGGACAGGATCTCTGAATGCCACTGTGGCCCATCACATGGCAATTCCGGTCCTCAGAGAGTCCCACTGGGAATGTAATGCAGGTGATGGGTTATCAAGATCCATCTGGAGCCTAGGGTTGGAAGACGGGGAATCTCAGACCTGGGTATTCAGTAAGAGATCTAGGGTCACCAGAGCAGCATGAGAGGCAGGTGAAGAGGGAAGGGAAGTGAGGTGGACACACAGGCACGTCCTCTTCTTCCTCCCCATCATCCTTCAGATCCTCACACTCAGCTCAGGCCTCAGCAGCCAGCCCCCAGCCCACCCCCATCACAGGCCAGAAGGATTTTTCTTCAGAACTTTGAGCATGTATCACTTTTAATTTCAACATTCCTTATTCAAAGGACACTGTATGTTTTCATTTCCCAAGATTATAGACGAAAATATACTTTTCTTCAAATAAGGAATGTTGAAATTAAAAGTCATACACACACACACACACACACACACACACACACACACACACACACGGCTAAAGTTCTGAAGCAAAGTCCTGCTAGCCTGTGATGGGAGTGAACTGGGGGCTGGAGGCTAACACTTGATCTTTTTTTTTTTTTTTTTTCAGCAGGGGGTTGAACCCAGGGCCTCACGCTTGCATGCTCTGCAAGTGCTGGACCGCTAAGCTGCACCCTCAGCCCTCCCCCCTTTTTTTTTAAGTTTTTGAGACAGGGTCTTGCTAAGTTATGCAGACTGCCTCTGGTCTCGAACTTGCAATCCTCCTGCCTCCGCCTCTCAAGCTGCTGGGATTATAAGCATGCGCACCACGCCAGGTTTAACACTTGATCTTAAAATTAAGAAAGCTGTATGTCAGGGCTGTATATCAGGGCTTTCACTGTACCTTTTCAATATCTATGCTGAGCAAGTAATCCAAGAACCTGGACTTTATGAAGAAGAACAGAGCATCAGGATTGGAGGAAGACTCATGAACAACCTGCCTTGTGCAAATGACACAACTTTGCTTGCTGACACTAAAGAGGATTTGAAGTATTTACTGATGAAGATCAAAGAACACAGCCTTCAGTATGGATAGTGTCTCAACATCAATACAACAAAAATCCTTACAACTGGCTCAGTAAGCACCTTCATGTTAAATGGGGAAAAATAGAGGTTTTCCAAGATTTTGCTTTACTTGCTTCTAAAGCCAACACCCACAGAAGCAGCAGTCAAGATATCAAAAGATGCATTGCAGTGGGAAAGTTGTTGCAAAGTAAAGTGTTGAAAATTAAAGATGTCACATTGAAGATGGAGATGTGCCTGACTCATGCCATGGTATTTTCAGTGACATCATATGCTTGTGAATGCTGGCTGTTGAATAAGGAAGACAGAAGAATTGATGTTTTTGAATTATGGTGCTGGAGGCAAATATTGAATGTACCATGGACTGCCAAAAGAACCAACAGATCCATGGTAGAAGAAGTGCAACCAGAGTACTCTTTGGAAGCAAGGATGGCTAGACTGTACCTTACATACTTTGGACATGTTTCCAGGAAGGACCAATCCCTGGAGAAGGACATCTTGTTTGGGAGAGTGGCAAGTCAACGGAAAAAAAAGGAAGATCCTCAGTTAGCTGCATTGACACAGTGGCCGCCATTATGGGCTTAGATATTAAAAAGATTATGTGCCTAGCACAACATAGGGGAGTGTTTTTTTCTGTTGTACATAGGTCACTATGAGTCAGACCCGACTCGGTGGCACCTAACAACAATAACAATATTATAAAATTAAAACATGTTTTTGGCAGAAAATTTACAAAGCTCCAGGGTTATGGTTTGGATCTTAAATGTCCTCCAAAGGCCCAGATGTTGAAGACTTAGTCCCCAGCCTGTAGCCCTGTTGGGAGGTAGTGGAACCTTTAGGAGGTATGGCCTAGAAAGAGGAAATTAGGTCATTGGGGGTGTGGCCTTTGAAGGGGCTACTGGGATCCCTGCCCCTTCCTGTCTCTCTCTTTGTTTCTCAGCTCCCATGAGGTGAACAAGCCTCCACTGCCACACTTTCTCACTATGATATACTGTGTCACCGCAGGTTCAAAAGCAAGGAGGCCAAGCAACATGGACTGAAACCTCGATACTTTTCCTCCTTTAACTTGATTTCTCTCAGACACATTGTCATAGAGACAGAAAGCTGACCAATACACCTGGAAATTAAGACATAATCTCATCATTCATAATCCCACCACCCAAAGAAGACCCTTGCTGCTAAGATATGATTGTATTTTCCTTCATAAAGGAAAATCCTTCATTGCTTTCCTACATAAAGCAAACTTAGCAAGTGGACTGAGCAGAGCTGAGGGGGGCTATTGCATAGTGATTTTATTTTTGTTTCTCATAGATCCTTTTAAATTTTCCCAGTGAAGTTAGTGACCCCGGATAAGAACTCAGGCCTCTCATAGCTAACTGGAAAGCCATAGGGTCATTTCAAGTAACAAAACACAGTGACGATTCAGAAATCCTTAGTGCAGGTAACAGAATTACCTGTACTTTGGTTTCCATTGGAAGGAAGACTCCTTCTGGAGCCTGTTACGGGGAAGAAGGGAGATGGTGGTCAGTCTCTTCCCTCTCCCCGGTTACCTTCTCCTGACTTACTGAATATTGTGTCTAATCCTTTGGGGCTGCAGAAGGGAAGCCAGGAGGAACAATAAGGTAAGCAGGGAATCTCATCTCACCTGAGTGGCTCTGTTATAAGATGGCTTTGTGCTTTCAGGCCTAGTCAGTGCCTAAAATAGTGTGTCATTAGAGACTGTTTCAGATTGTGCAGAGACCCCCCCACACCTCAGAGATCTCTTGCCTTCAACATCCAGGACTCAGTGAGTTCACCATCTTGAGGGGGAGGGTCTCTTGCTTCCTCCTTTCCCAGCCCCTTTGAAAGCCAGCCATCCACGTGTAGCATCTTTCTGCACAGCTGGCTACCACTATAGGCAGCTGTATTGGACATGGTCTCAGCTTCTCTCACATATGTGGCCCACACCAGGTCCTTGGGAAACATGGCCCCCGCAATCGCCAGGAATGAACACTGAGGCCTGAGCAGCACTCATCTGCCCTCAACCTTAACTCCAAGGGAGAAGCAAGTGTGCCTGTTTCCTGCCCTGGGCCTCTCCAGGCAGGAGTCAGACATCAGTCCACTGAGTCCACCCACTTCAGGGACACACGTCAAGCCTTCCATGGGATCTCACTGAAGACTCTCTTGACTTGTTAAAATCTTCCAGGTCCTCCCAAGAAGTTCTCCAAAACAACTTCCTCTAAAAAGCCACCTCTCAAAATCCTGCTATGGTCCGATCTTCAGTATAAGTGAATCCCATGAAGTTTTGAGTCTAGATCCACTGTACCCCCCAACATTTTGTGGCTTTCTCCACCCTGCTCCATGCAGCCCTACTACATCTTTTCAGTTAGGTGTGGGATCACTCTGAACTCCAAGGAAAATAAAATAGCTCAAAATTTTTATGGCTTCCAATTCATTTTAACTGGGAAGAAAACCAGCAAAACAACTTTTTAAAAAAAATCCTTAATTCTAAACTGAAAACATTTTAAATCGACAGATAGCAATTAGGAGGAGGGTGAAGAGGAAGAGGTAAGTAATTTGGGAAGAGGATAGTAGAAAATACCATTAGTGATCTTTAGGCTTCTTTGAAGATTCAAATATATGTTTTCCCTAGTAACACAGAATATGGTATGTGTTTCGTGGTTGACTAATAAAGTTATGTTTGGAAACTAAAGATGCAAATGTTTTATAAAGAATAATAAAGAATATTACGCAGCAGAGAAAGCTACATTCCCTACATTCTCCAACTTTTAAAAATTCCAAAAACTTCCCCCAAAGTGTTCTTTTTTCTTTCTTCCAATTTTCTCTCCTCCCTTCACTTCATTGCTTATTTTTTTTCTGATTAAGTACATTTCATTTATTCAAAACCTTGGTTCACTTGCCTCTTGGGAAGGATGTTTCGCTGAGGTCTCTTGCACAGAGCACCTGTCCCCCAGTGGAAGGTTGAAGGCCATCCACCACAAGAGCTGTTGGTACTGCCCTCTTGTGGCTGTTTCCTGACTAACAATGAGTTCATCACTAGCTTCCAAGAAAGAGCCGCTGGATGCCAATTATGAGTTGGGCCTTGGATGCTGACGTTCCAAGATGAACAGATCATATTCTGTGTGCCTGTGTGCAGGGAAGCTGAGTGACCAGCGAGGGGTACTTTAACTCAGAATACACTTGAACTTGTAGAGGGAAAGATGACTCATCAGATGGCCAAACTCATGGAGCCGGGACTGTAAGGATGAAAGGCCTATGGAGAGGAAGGGGGGATGGTCTAGGCCGAGAAGGGTCCAAGCGCAGAAAGTTCATCTTAGTGGAAGGGTTACGGGGCGGCCAACAGATGGGGCTCAAGGCTTGAGTGTGCCATTCCAGAGCTGCAGGGTGCTAGGTTAAGTTATTTAAACCTTAGTCTCCTCATCCATAAAAAGATGGGGATAATAATAGTGGCTGTCTCATGAGTCCTTGTGAAGATTAAGTGGAGGCACTTCACACTTTACTTGACCCTTAATAAGTTCAACAAATGTAGCTGCTAATGGCAAGTGGTGCACCGGGTACTGGAGTACGTGTGTCATGGGGGTGTGCAGGGGAATGCACGTGGAAGAGCTTGAAGCCAAGTTACAGAGCTCAAAATTACCTTGTAAACAGTGCAAGCTGTCCCAGGGATTTGCCACAAAAAGGCAGGATGTGATCGTCATTTAAGAGAAGACCCATAAAGAGGGTAAAAGATTGGAAGCAAGGAAGCTGCTCGTTTATTTATTACATAAAGAGGTTCAAATAATTGTGCTAGTCTTTGTGAAGAACGGGGAATGAGAGAGTAGCAGGCCGTGTGCTGGGAGCTTTCGTTCTAACAGAGAGTACACTTGGCCATTATTTCCCCACATGGTACCATGTGCCTGCACATCACAGGAGGACTGGCCAGGGAACCAGCTCAGGGCAGGGTAGAGATCGACCTGGGCAAGTCTGTCATGTCAGGTCACTGGTCTCCTTTATTTTTAATTTATTTATTTATTTATTTATTTATTTATTTATTTATTTTGAGTATTTGGGGGCTGAACCCAGAGCCTCACGCATACTGTGCATATGTTCTACCACTGGGCTGCACCCCTGGCCCATTTTTTATTTTTTATCTTAAGACAGGATCTTACTAAGTTACACAGGCTGCCTCTGGCCTTGAACCTACAATCCTTCTGCCTCAGCCTCCCAAGTAGCTGGGGTTACAGACGTGTGTCACTGTACCCAGGGCTTCATCTCTTCAGGCAGGAACCCCTGCCTGACATACAGAATCAGGGCAGGGGTTCCATGAGACTGTGCTCTGTGAAGGGTTTTGTGAAGCCAAAATCACTGTAAGCGGGGGAGTGACCTTGGATTCTTGGTGATCTCTTGAGGCCTTTGCCTTTGGGTCCCCTCATAGGGGACTCATCTGGTTGGCTCAGTCCTTCCACACAGCAAGACAGAAAGAGTTGTTCTATCCCTTCTCCCTGGCCCCTACCTCTTAGAATCCTGTGGAAAGATGAAAGGGAAAAATGGAAGGGAGAGGAAAGGAAGAAAGGAAGGAAGGAAGTATTTCCGGAAGTGTCAGGCACTTTCAGACCTGTTATGTCAGCAGTTCTCAATGGAACATGTGGTTGCCACAATGACTGGCACTAGGTAGACAAAGGCCACAGATTAGAGGCATCTGCAAGATGCAGGATTGTGTCATCATGAAGAATTCCTCTGCCCAACTTTCAAAACATCACCTATGTGTACCACTCGTTTATAAATCTGAGCCAAAATTCAACCCTACTTTACATGTGGTACCAAGTGCACTGCATTTGCCACTTACAGCTTAAATCCAGGGAAGGCTACACTTTTGGAAAATCATATTATCTTCATGTCACAGGTGGTACTAAGCTATCAGCACAATCACAGTGGAGTCTCTATACACACGGTGGCTCTCTCTGCGCACGCACGCGCACGCACACACACACACACACACACAGAGTTAACTCTTATCTCAAATGTCAAAAAAGGCACATAATTTTTAGCTGATCATTTTCTTGTTGCTCGTGAATCCAGATGTGCCCATTGTAAGTAGATATAGGCATCCAGATACTCTGTTATCTTTTAAGATAACTGTGCCTGAGTGTTTAGATATTGGAATGTGGGTCACTGAAGTTACTTTCCAGGATGGGATTTAGCTCAGTTGGTAGAGCACTGCTTTGCAATCTCTGAGGTCCCAGGTTCAATTCCCAGCACCACAAAAATGGGGGAAGGACATGGCAATCCACTCCCGAGGCAATCCCAAAACAATCAGCTATTGAAAACCCTATGGGGTCACTATGAGTTGGACACAACTCAGTGACACTTAACAACACCAAGTTACTTTCCTCTTCTCTCTCCGGCAGTGAAGGCATTATATTGACTTTTTAAAAATGCTACATGTAAGATCTGGGGACGCAGCTTAGTGGTAGAGCACTTGCCTAGCATGTGCAAGGGCCTAGCATGGGAAATAAACAAACAAACAAATACAATGATACATATAGGTAAGCTGTATCAACCATGTTTCATTGTAAACAGTGAAGCCAGAGTTATGAACTATTTGTTAAAAGTGCTGTTTGGAGTGACAGGAGAGAGACCTGCTAAGTTGTGCATTTAACTACAGAAGATGGAGCCTGGTGGAGTTAGTTCCCCAGCACCCCCCTGGTTTTGTGGCTTCCTTGTAAGGTCTGGCTGAGCACCAGAAAACTGAGTCAAGTGTGAATTTAGCAGAGCCTGGGTGCCCAATGCAACAAGGGGTTGTGGGTGGCACAGCAGTGCTGATAAAAATTCATACTCTGTGTCCAAAACCTCAGGTTAATCCATGATCCTTGTAGGCTGTGACTCATGGCAGAGGAAGCCTTCAAATCTCAAAGAATCAGCACGATTCTCTTCATGATTCTTTCTGGAAACGGTCCATAGGGCTGGGTCAGTCAGTGCCCTGAGCCAAGTTGCCTGGACTATATTTAAGCACCCAAGGACCCTTCCTCCCCCATCTGGACCCCACTGGTGATCTGCCTGTCACCCTGGAGTCTTAGTTTGCAAGAAGATGCTGTATTTATAGACCGTCTTTCTGAGAAGAGCTGCAATCCCTTTTTGGAGATTAGCTCATTGCTGCAAAGACAGAGGGGGACAGGGCAGGAGGCTGGGTGCGCCTCGCCCTGTAAGGCAGAGGAATGAGCCCCACATGGAGGCTGGAGACAGGCTCCCTGCGAGCCTCTGTTTGCAGTGTGACCTCAATTTGGTCACACAAACCTCTCCCATCCCAGCCAGCACTGATGTCTCGGTCTTGCAGCCTGCACGTGGCACAGAGGGAGAAGCCTAAACTGCATCTTTGATTCTGCATGTTTTGTGCTCAAGATGACCCAGCTGCTAGCTGGCTGCCACCTCCTCTGAACTGGGTTTTTAAATTTGTGATAAAAATGTTGTTGTTGGTGGTGGTGGTAGGTGCAGTCGAATTGGGTCCAAGTTATAGTGACCCTAATAGGGTTTTCAGGCTGGGATTTAGCTCACTTGGCAGAGCACTGCTCTGCAGTCTCTGAAATCCTGAGATTGATTCCCAGCACCGCAAAAACGGGAGGAGGACATGGCATTCCACTCCTGAGGCAACCCCAAAACAGCCATTGAAAACCCTATAAGGGTCACTATGAGTCGGACACAACTCGATGGCACCTAACAACAATAACAACAATAGGGTTTTCAATGGCTGATTGTTTCAGGGTTGCTTTGGGAGTGGATTGCCATATCCTCCCAAATAAAAATGTACATAACTTGAAATTTACTGTTTATTTTTTATTTTTTTAACGATCAAGGATTTTGCTCTGTTGCCTAAGCTGGCCCTTAACTCCTCCTGGGCACAACTTTGCCTGAGCCCTCCGAGTAGCTGGGATTACAGTTACGTGTTACACCTGCCTGCAATTTTACTGTTTTAGCAATTTTAACAATGAGGTGGCTGTGGTTTGGTGTGGGTTGAGTGTCTCCCAAGAGTCTAGCTTGATCTGTAAGGTGGTGCCCTTGGGGGTTGGTAGAACTTTTGGGAGGTGGACTTAGCAGGAGATCCTTAGGTCACTGGAGCATGAGACCCTTTTGGTAGTTGTTGTTGTTGTTAGGTGCCATCAAGTAGGGTCTGACTCATAACAACCCTATGTACAACAGATGAAACACTTCCTAAACTGTGCCATGCCCTGCACTGTGTCAGTGCTTCTCTGCTATTCACAGGGTTTTTTGATGGCTAATTGCTTCGGGATTGCTTTGGGAGTGGGCTACCAGATCCCTCTCCCATTTTTGCAGTGTTGGGGATCGAACACAGGGCCTCAGCACACAGAGCAGCACTCTAACAACTGAGCTAAACCCCAGCCCAGCCTTTTTGTAGAAATTGTGCTAAAAGGTCTAAGCCTTGGCCTATGTGTCCTCTTTCTCTCTGCTCCTGTTGAAGTGCAGCCACCTGCTCCTTCACTGGTTTCCTCCAGGAAGTGATGCCAAACCAGTGGGGCCCACCCCCCAATCTTAGGTTTTGAACCCCCCAAACTGTGAGCATGATAAACTTTTTTGACTGTAAATTAGCTGCCTTGGGCATTTCATCATAGGAACACAATGCCAACGAACACTGCAGTTCAGTGACACTGAGTGCCCACATATGTATATCTGGTATCGCCATTCCTCTCCACAACTTTTTCATCATTTCCAAACTAAATCTCTGTGCCTGGTATACTGACTCCCAGTTCTTCCTCTTGCCCTACTAGCTCTTGGCAACCATCTTTCTATTTTCTGTCTCTGAAGTTGCCTATTCTAAGTACCTTATATGCCTGCAGCTGTACCACTGTGGCATCTGATTCTGTCAGATCTCGGAAGCTAAGCAAGGTCAGGCCTGGTTAGTACTTGGATGGGAGACTGCCTGGGAACACTAGGTGTAGGCTTGGGAGAAGGACCCAGCAACCCACACCCAAAAATCAACCTGCCATTGAAAACCCTATGAATAGCAGAGAAGTACTGACAATAGTGTTTCACCTTTTGTATGTATGGTTGCTATGAGTTGGACACCCACTCGATGGAACCTAACAACAACGACAAGTACCTCATATAGGTGGAATCATATGCTATTTGTCTTTTTGTGTCTGGCCTATTTCACTTATCATAATATCTTCAAGGTTCATCCATGGTTCAACCACATACTGAATTCAGAAGCCCTTCTTTTCTTCCCTCTAACCAAACCCTCCCATCTGGGGCAGGTGACATCTTCCCATGAGGCCAACATTGGTGGAGAGGGTTGCAGACATATTTGTCACCATACTTTGAATGTGGTAAAATTTATTTTCAGGGTCCTTCAAATCCTTACTGTGCATCTTTTTCTACTCCTTATATAGGGTTGCCAGATATAGAATGAGGACACTTGGTGTACACTCGAGTACCCCCGAAAAGCTCCCTGCCCTGTTCTGTGCTCCAAAGACCGAACCACAGCAGCCCTGTGCAGGAGTCAAGCAGGACTCAAAAGTTCCCCAAATGTTTTCTCTGCCACACAGTCCTTGCCCTCAGCAGTCTGAAACCCCTCGCCTGCCAGCCTGTTTGCACCCTGGCAGGAGATGGTGCAGTAGATGACCTGCCTTGTCATCCTGACACTAAGTCGCTGGCTGGCAGCTTTTTTAGGGTGGGGCTCGTGGCATGTCTGCTGAGCTCTGAGCAGTGGAAAGGGCAGGGCTCTGGGAGAGGTGTCCCAAAGAGTATGGGGACGCCTGGCTCAAGGAATGAGTTCCTCCATGGAGCCCGCACCTGCCTTTCGCAAGCAGAGGGACCATGGCAGCTTTTCATAACAGGTCTAGTGAGGACTGGTCTGAAGCTGCCCTCGGCTGCTGACCTGGAATCTGAGGCCTTTCCCAGGCTGTGGGGCAGAGTTTGCCCTGTGCTTGTGCTGCAGAGTTAAGGCTATGATGGGAGGGAAGGGAGAGAAATTTTACCTTGGGGGGCAAAACTTAAGGAGGCCCCCCAAACCTCAAAATCAATATACATAACATTCCAATACAATGTTTGTTTGTTTTTTAAACATAACAGGGGCTGGGATTTAGCTCAGTTGGTAGAGTGCCACTCTTCAGTCTCTGAGGTCCCGAGTACGATTCCCAGCACCACAAAAACGGGAGAAGGACGTGGCAACCCACTCCCGAGGCAATCCTGAAAAAAAAACAATCAGCCATTGAAAACCCTATAAGGGTCGCTATGAGTCGGCCACGATTCGATGGCACCTAACAACAACAACAATGTGCAACTGTGCATGTTGTTGTTGTTATTGTTAGCCAGTGCATAGTGAATAAATATCAAAATTTTAAATAAAAGTGATCAGGTTTACTGATTTTTCTCTGCATACATTTCTCACAGTGCACCATCATCCCCCTGGTCCCTGTCCGCTTTTCCCACTTGCTGGTTGCTTTTTGAGGGCAGAGACCGAGTGCTCATCACTTTTACATCTCCAACCCCAAATCCACCGATCAACACCGGACAGGTGCTCACTAAAAAATTTGCATTGCAACAATAAATGAATAGATGAATCTACAGGGAGTATAACATGGTTAGGCAGAAAAGTCTCTGGACAATAAGGGATCTCAGTGAGTACACAGAGACCTTTTTGATTTTTTGAGGCTGCAGAACAATCAGTGAGCGAAATGCATGAACTGCTGTGTTGCTAAGTCAGTTCCAGGTTCTGAGCTGCATCGGTTCTGGGTTTGGCTCACCCAGTTTTTTAGTCCAGGGAGTAAATACTGGAGAGCTCTCATCTCAGTGGTTCTAAGGCCCTTCTGGCTTTCTCTCAGTCCCCTGGCACTTAGGAGAGAGCTCCGCACCCCTTCCCCCATCGCATTCTGCCTTCTCCTTACAGTAGCTGTGAGTGATTGGGAAGGAAGCTCATGGGAACGCCCTCCACGCTTGGGGAAACGCTAGAAAACGCCTGCCTGTTGCTGGCTGGCCCACAAGATAAACATGGGGGCCAGCCCACAATTCCTGTCACCTTTGGTCCCATGCCGTGGTTTAGTGTGAGCATTGTTCTTTCAGCCCACAAACAGTTCTAGGCATCAGACAAAACGTTGAATCCTTAGGCTGGAAAAATCCTACAGGGGCCAACAAGCTTAAATCTCCTCTTGTGACTGAGCACATCCAACACACAGGCTCCCTTCTCAGATGTCTTCAAGACATTGCTCATTGTTGTCTCGGGTCCCTGTTCTAGAAGTTTTTCGAGCAAAGGAGTTCACTCACAGCCAGCGCCTTCTCCCATTCGGTTCAACCTACTGCAGTTCAGTTGCTGACTGTACGGAGGGAGGATAGATGCTACAGAGAATGGTGCATAGTCCCTGCACCCAGGGTGGGCTGGAGGTAGAGAGCAAAGCACATAGGAGACCAGGACATAGGCTCCAGGCACAGTCCAGCTGGGGCCATGTCCTGGCTTCACCACTTTCTAGTCACATGGTTTTGGGCAAGTCATTTAACCACCTGAGACTCCGTCTCCCTATCTGTGAGAGGAACATGATCATTAAGTAGCTTCTTCCTGGCGGTGTTGTGTGAAGTAATAGGTCAATACATCTAAAGTGCTTAGAATCATTCCTGACGTGTAGCAAACAGCGCATGTCAACTATAGTTACAGCCCTTTGGGAGGGTTCAGACATGAGCAGGCCAGTCATTAACTAACATCAGCAGCCTAATGATATGTCTTTTCAGATATATGCAACACTACAGAATGCTTTTTACCCTGTGTCTCATTCAAGAAAATATAAGAATAGCAGGTAATAAAGGTAAGAATTTGACCAGGTGAAATGGTGCACTCCTATAGTCCCAGTAACTCAGGAGGCAGAGGAAGGAAGATTGCAAGTTCAAGACCCGAGATAGCCTGTACCACTTAGCAAGACCCTGTCTCAAAATTTTAAAAAAGTAAAATATGGGCTGAGGGTGCAGCTCAGTAGCAGAGCACTTGCAAAAGTGTGTATGAGGCCTTTGGTTGAACTCCTTAGTACCAAGAAAGAAAAGGAAGGAAGGAAAGAAGAGAGAAAGAAAGAGAGAGAAAGAAAGCAAGAGAAAGAGAGGGAGGGAGGGAAAGAAAGAAAGAAGGGGAAAGAGAAAGAAAGAAAGAGAGAGAGAGAGAGAGAATATGGAAGGAAGGAAGGAAAGAAGGAAGGGGAAAGAAAAGAAAAGAATTTGCTTTGAAAATTAAATGCATAGCACTAAGAGTAACCTTAGAAATAATCAAATACAGACCCATCATTTTGCAGAGGAAAAGGAGACTTGAGTAATTTATCCTTATCTCACATCTTACTAACAACAAAACTTGGAACTAAAACCTTGGACTCCTAACTCTCCTATATAATGTCCATTTCCCTACACCATTAGTATGCATACACACAAACACTCACATTCACAGCAGAAAAGATAAAGATATCCCATTAGGGGGGCTGGGGCTAGGTTCAAGGGTACAGCACTTGCCTAGCATGCAGGAGGCCTGGGTTCCATCCCTGGCACTGGAAAAACAAGTCCCATTAGGAAGAGTCCTTTTTCTTGTTCTTTCCTCGGCAAGGAAAGGAACCCAGGGTGAGGTGCTGTCATCTAGGCCTGGGGAGACATTAAAATAATTCAGGCCCCAAATGCAGCAAAGCCCACAGTTCAAAGGTATTAATTCCCACTCAGAGTAAAGACATTGCAATCTTAATGCTATACAGAAAAAAGGCTCCAGCTTTGTTTGGAGGCCTAAATTCTCATATTGGCCTTAACGTTTATGGGCTTTATGACTGGGCAATTTGTTTCATCTCCCTGGGTCTCAGTCTTTACACTTTTCTATTCATATTTGCTAAGATCTCATTGCTGATAGAAACTATACATTCCAGAAAACAGGTTTTCACTTACTCATAACTGCTGCTTTGATCTCAAGGGAATACAAAAGTACATTTTTGGATCACTTAAAAAAATTGGTGAGGATAAAATGCTTGTAGAGAATTTTGGAGAGCTCTTACCTGGCCACATAATAAGTGCTCAATAAACATGTCAAATTAAGCAACAGTGAGGAAGAGTTGCTGTTTTGATTCTTTGTCTGGAAGCAGAGACCTGTAATATTTATCCATTTATTGATTTTCTTCAGTCAATTATAAAGCATGTACTGGGTCTTCATGCAGGTCTAGCTCTGAACTGGGCAGAATGCAGGGAAGGATTAAGCCAAGTTTGTAATGCATGGAAACAATCCAGTGACATGAAAAGTCAGTCAACAATATGGAGGTTGAGTAAGGCTAAAGTGGTTGGCTTGGAACAGGGTAAGTGCAGCGGAGGGAATAGTGAGGGAGGGAAACTGCAAGCTGGCTTGCTTACTTGGCAGAGGCTTCATGGCATACAGGAGGCCTGAACTTGGTCCTGATGGAGAAGCAGGATTGGCTGGGAGGCAAAAATGAAGGACCCAAGAAGTCAGCCTCAGATGTGGGAAGTCACACATTATGGTGTAGAAGCCAGAGAGGCCTGCTTGGTATCCCAACTCTCATTTTTTACTACATGCCTTTGGACAATCTAATTACCTTTCCTAAGCCTTGGTTTTCTCAGCTATATAAATAACAATCACCTCAGTCAGGTCCAGTCTAAACACTATAGACTGGGTGACTTAAAGAATAGAAGTATGTCTTTCAGAGTTCTGGAGGATGGAGGTCAGGGATCAGGATGCCAGCATGGAGAGGTTCTTAGCAAAGGCCTTCTTCCCGGTATATATTCAGAAAGATCTCGTGTCATCTTTTCTTTTTACAAAAGGGTTAATCCCATCATGGGGCTCCACCCTCAAGATTTCATCAAAGCCTAATTACTTCCTAACGCCCCAATCTCCAAACACCATCACCTTGAAGAATAAGATTTCAGTATATGGATTTGTGGGGATGAAAGCACTTAGGCCATAGTAATAACAGAGTCTGTTTGCTGGAGTGGTTAGGAGGATTCAATGAGGCAATGAGTGTAAAGTTCCATGTCTGGCACACAGGGAACCTGTCACAACTTCAGCTGGCTGGGCACCACAGTACACATCTTTAATGCCAGCAACTCAGGAAGCCAAGGCAGGAGGATAGAAGGTTCAAGGCCAGAGGTAACCCGTGCATCTTAGCGAGACCTTGTCTCAAAATAAATAAAAAGGGGACTGGGGATGCACTTCAGTAGGGGAGCACCTGCCTAGCATGCACCTGGGTTCAGCCCTGCAGTACCTCAAACAAAACAAAACAAAAACTTAAGGTGCTACTGTTTTCACACTCTAGAGGTAGAAAGCCCATTTAAGTATAGAATGAAACCCCATGCCTCTTTACTGGAAAACACAGACTTCCCGAGAGCAGGAGAAAAGCTGTCCCCATCCTGAAGCATGGCTGGTTCTGTTCAGCAGCATCTTTTTGGTGGAAGTCTCAAGAGTGCCCACAGAACAATGTCAAAAAGTAGACTTAGTGTAGAGCCTTATACAAAGGGTCGTCATTGAGTAAATTTTTAAAAGGCACTTGGGAGTTGAATCCAGGGCCTTGAACGTATTTTGCAAGTGTTTTACCACTTGGCTGCACCTCCAGCTCATTTTTAATTTTTTTATTTTGAGTCAGGGTCTCCTAAGTTATGCAGGCTGCCTCTGGCCTTGAAATCACAATCCTCCTGCCTCAGCCTCCTGAGTCACTGGAATTACAGCCACTGAGCCCACTTGGGTAAATATTTCAGGTGGATGGAAGATTAGATGGGCTAGAGAATTACTGCTGAGAGGTCCTTGTTGTCCTCATTAGCCAAATTACCAAACCTTTCTTTTTCTTTTCTTTTTTTCTTACAGTACTGGGGATTGAACCCAGAGCCTCATGCATGCTGGGTAAGTGCTCTACCGCTGAGCTGCACCTCCCAGCCCTTATTTTTATTTTTAATTTAGAGACAGGGACTTGCTAACTTGTGCAGGCTGTCTCTGGCCTCAAACCTGTGATCCTCTTGCCTCTGCCTCCTGGGTCACTGGGATTACAGGTACATGCCATGACACTTGGCTTCCAAACTTTTCTTAAACAGATTATGCTTTTCTGCCGAAACCACTTTCTGGATTCACAAGAAGTGTATCCATGTGTTCACCCCTGTGTGAAAAAGAACGCACATGGCAAGCTGGCCCAAGTTGAAATCAAGGCAAAGAAAGGAAAAAAGAAAAGAAAAAAAAGAAAAGAAAAGAAAAGAAGGGAGAAAGGGAGGGAGGGAGGAAGGAGAAAAAGAAAGAAGAAAGAAAGAAAGAAGAGAGAAAGAGAAAGAAAGAAGAGAGAAAGAAAGAAAGAAGAGAGAGAGAAAGAAAGGAAGGAAGGAAGGAAGGAAGGAAGAGAGAGAGAAAAGGAAAGGAAAAGAAAAGAAAAGATTATAAAATAATCATATTTCTTTACATTTCCTTCAGAGGTCTCTTACAAACTGGAAAAGAGTGCAATGTATGTACTACCATTCAAAGCACTAAGATGGGAATGTTGCTGTTGTATGAGGCCAGCGAGGTCATCTGAGCCTGTATCAGCCCCAGCTGCATATTAGAGTCATCTGTGGAACTGCATTAGCTTTCCATAACTGTAACAAATACTGGAGACAGTTAATTTATAAGGAGAAAAAGGTTATTTTGGCACACAGTTTTGGAGGTTTCAGTCCACGGTTGGTTGGCCCACTACTTTTGGGATAAGGCAGCATATTATGGTGGGGAGTGGGTGGTGGAGCACAGTCACTTAACTTATGGCTGGGATGCTAAAAAGAGGACAAGGAAGGGTCTGGAGTCCCACAGTCCCCTTCTAGGGCACACCCCCAATGACCTGAAGAACCCCCTCTCGGCCCCACCTCTTAAAAGTTAGCACTCCTCTGGGGATCAAGCCTCCAACATAGGCCTTTGGAAGGACATTTAAGATCCAAACAATAGCAGGGGCTTTTTGAAAATCCTGGTGCCTGGGTTCTACCTGAGTCATTTCTCGATTAGAATCTGTCATGAATCATTCTTCTGCGGTGCAGCCTGAGCATTGTTATATTTTCCAACACCCAGGTGATAAGATGTACAGCCTGGGTAAAGAGCCAGCCCCATCATTTTGCACATGAGAAAACTAAGGCCCAGGAGGCTATACAATCTGATGTCACTTCTGTGTGGGGAAAACACTGCTTTTCAGACTCATAAGAAGTCCATCTGGATCCCATATGTGAGCCTCAAGGCTGTGGATTGGTGCTGCCCCAATATTCACCATAATTACATCATAATGAGATTCAACTTCCTCTTTGAACTTGGGGAGCGCTGGAATGCTTCCACCCTTCCACCTTTCCCCGCTCTATGCAGCCTCAAGATAAATGTTACCTTTAATGTCTTCAAGCTCCCTGTTCATGAAGGGGAGGGAAGACTTAGTACTAGTCATAATTTTATAAATACAAAAAATGGAAAAGTTCAAAATTTTCCACCTTAATTGATACAATAATTTCATCCCAGTGCCAAAGTGCTCAGCTGTGTCTACAATAATTTAGTTCAATGTTTGAAACTTCCTTAAAAATTAATCCAGATTGTTATAGGATGTTTATGCTTAATTGTTCTCCTTAAAATGACCAAGATGACAGAATATCTCATAGTCAATTACACAGAATAAAGCTTATACAGAGAAGACAAGACAGCTTGTTGAACCATTAAAACAAAATCAAACAGTCCATATTAACCCAACACTAACAAAATGTTTTTCAGTACAGGGAATTGTATTCCAGGGTTTGCATATGCTGGTCAAGTATTCCACAACTGAGCTATATCCCTACACTTTTTTGATAATTTTTATCTTGAAGCCAGGCATGGTGGGCTATGATCCAGGCAACTCAGGAGGCTGAGGCCGGAGGATTATGAGTTCGAGGCCAGAGGCAGCCCATGCAACTTAGTGAGATCCTGACTCAAAAATAATAAAAAGTGGACTTGGGGGTGCAGACCAGTGGAAGAGCATTCGCAAAGTATGTGCAAGGCCCTGGTTCAACACCCAAGTACCACAAAGAAAAAATATTATTTTGAAACAGAGTCTTTCTGAGTTTCCCAAGCTGGCCTTGAACTTGCTGTATAGCCCAAGCAGTCCTCCAATTCACAATCCTCCTGCCTCAGCCTCCTAAGTAGCTGAGACCACAGGGGCACACCACCACACCTGGCTAAAATGCCTTTCCTTCACTCAGATCTCATAAGATTGAATCCACTAGTTGTCTCTGTTGTATGGCCTCTCACATATTTATTTCTTTTGCAAACTTCACATCAGCATATGTGTGCTCCAAAGAGTATCTGCGAACAGTTTTTAAATGCTCCTAAAGGTCTGTACACATAATTTCTGGTTTCTGCTTTTCTATATGAACCATACCACTGTCTCTCTTCATTAGCAAGGAAACAGAATTTATCAGCAGTAACGTTCCCCGGAGCAACAGTCAAAGTCTCTGGATGTGACTGACCTCTCTTTCCTCCTGTCCTGATAATTTGGCTCTTCTTGAGTCCCAAAAGTTCTTTCCATCTGAGCTACATTCTATGGCACACTGCTAACAAAGTGGCAGTGAGAACAGAATGAGAAAATTGGAACAAAGGAAAGGCAAGGTGGTCAGCAAGACCCCTGGCCTCTGCTCCTTTGGAAGGCTTCATTTGCCAGAGCAACTGTATCTGGACCTGAACAGAAACACTATAAGAAATGGACACCATCCCTGTCCCGCTTCCTGGACCAACTTTGGCAGACGCTAACTGGAAATGAGTCTTTTCTACCATTTACAGGAATGGTATCCTTGCTGCTCTTTCTGGAACTAGCATGTTATTTATGCCTTGCTCCTTCTTTACCATAGTGCACGAGGCCCCTCAGTGGGCTGCATCCCTTCACTTGGTCCATTCACTCAGTGAGTGTTCATTATGTGCCTCTTGTGAGCACCAATCAGTGTTAGTACCATGGAGGGGGGTATAATTCCAACAGAATTAGGATATACTCACGTCTTCCAGCTGTGGTAAGCCTTACCAGGAACACAACACACACAATGAAAAATAAGATGACCTTTTCCAGAGATCATTTAGTGCAGATTAAGTAATTTACATCTTACCTATTAGCGGTCTTCATGAAAACTACATGCAAAAATAATTTTAGTAGATAAAAATTTTGCTGTAGGTATAGTAAGGAAATTTCTCCTTTAAAGTTTATGAGGAAAGTTGCTTCAATACTAGAGAACAGTTGTATCAAGTCCCAGTGATTCTTTCTGGCTTGAAAATTCCATGATTCTTTGAGATCAATCTAGATCTCTACTAAATTTAAAGATCCTTAAAAGAAAAAAACAAACAATAAAAAGTCAGGGACATAATGTGATCCAAGTCTATGAAAGAATTAAATATAATTAGGGTAAAATGGACTTTGTACCACAAATCTCAAAATATTAAAATTTAATTTTGCCTCTCAAAATTTATAAACGTTCTAGAAAAACTAAAAATCAATGAAAAGTGCTACCAAATTAACACAGGCAGTAAAATTATAGAACCCATTATTGCTATATGTTAATGTAGATTAATAATATGAAGGGCTGAGAAAAAATTTTCAATAAGTTAATGAATGAGTTTCCATAATGGGGATGTTTGGGGTCACTGACATTTGAGTCTAACAGCCGAAGGAATAATGTGTCCTGACCTGACTTCTGCTCCTTATTGTGACACCCATCATCTGTAAAAATTCAGACAAGCCCCTTCCCCTCTCTAACCTCAACTGCCTCTGTGCAGAATAAAAGAATGGGCTAGAAGAGCTCCAAGTGCCTTCAACCTCCACCATTCTGAGAAACCATCTTCTGGAGCTGCCAGGGGAAACAGGATACAAGTCTAAACATTGTGGTCAGATGTCACACAGTAATTCCAATACTCTGGAAAAAAACCTTTGGTGAATAATTTCTTAACAAATGCCTTTGTTTCTGCATTGGAGTTTTGGTGTGCTCACTCATAATCTCTTTCACTTATGTAAGCACTGAAGGGGGTTGAGGTTTAGTTCAGGTGGCAGAGTGCTGCTTCGCACACTGTGAAATCCTGGGTTTGATCCCCAGCACCACAAAAACTGGAGAAGGATATGGCAATCCACTTCCAAAGCAATCCCAAAACAATCAGCCATTGAAAACCCTATGAAAGTGCTGCTCTGCACTCCTGAGGACCTGGGTTCAATTTCCAATACCTCAAAAACTGGAGAAGGACACAGCAATCCACTCCTGAAGCAATTCCGAAACAATCAGCTACTGAAAACCCTATATGGGTCACTATGAATCAGACCTGGCTCAATGGTGCCTAACAACGACAACAACAACAACAAGCACAGAAGGGCTACAAAGTCTACAAGAGTCAGAGGGCCAGGTTAATCAGGACAGATGAGCCTGGCCTGAGTCAAGGAGGATGAGCCACACAATGGAAATCAGCACCAGCAACAGGAGCTGCACAAGAATCATGATATCAATTTTGTAGGATTCTTGTGAGAATGAAATGTGATGTTGTATGTAAATATCTGATACATAGAGAGTAATTGGTAGTACCATTGTTGTGCAGTGGTCCTTCGACATTCAAACTACTCTGTGCTTAAACATTTCGATCCTTGACATATATATATATATATATATATATATATATATATATACATATATATATATGACACATATATATATATATATAATGTGTGTCAAGGATCGAACATATATATACATATATATATATATATATATATATATATATATATATGTTTGTATGTATGTATGTATGTATGTATTTGGTGGCACTGGGGGTTGAACCCAGGGCCTCGCACCTGCATGCTCTACAAGTGCTGGACCACTGAGCTGTACCTCCAGCCCATTTTTTTACTTTTTGAGACAGGATCTCACTAAGTTATGCAGACTGCCTCTGGTCTCGAACTTGCGATCCTCCTGCCTCTGCCTCCCAAGCAGCTGGGATTACAGGCGTGTGCCACCGTGCCCGGCGACCAATATTTTTGAGAGAATTCTGGTTCTGTGTTCAACCACTTGCTGAGGCCCTTGGTTCTCTCCACAAAAACAGAAGGACCTGGAAACTGACTCCTGAAACAATCTCAAAACAGTCATTGAAAACCTCATGAATAGCAGAGACGCACTGACATAACATTGGGCACGGCAAAGTGTTTGGGAGTGTCTTGTTCTATTACACATAGGATTGCTATGAGTCAGACCTGACTCGACAGCACCTAACAACAAGAGCAATTCTACTGGGACCAATAAATACATTTACACTATTTTGTATGGGAAAAAAGTACTCAGCACTCTAACTGACTGGTGCTTGACCAGCCTTCCACAACAGGTTGTGCTCGAGTGCGGAGGTACTACTGTATATTAGGACCCATTTGCATTTTCAGAGATGTCTGCTGGAGATAGATCCTTGGTACTATGAGCTGAATGTCTGTCCCCCTCGAATTTCATGTTGAAATCTTAATGCCCAATGTGATGGTATTAGGACATGGGGGTTATGGGAGAGGATTAGGCCATGAGGATGGAGCTCTCAAGAATGAGATTAGTGGCTTTCTAAAAGGGGTCATGAGAGCTTACCTTACTCTCTCTCTTCCTGCCACATGAGGACACAGCCAGCCAACAGCTTTCTGTAAACCAGGAAGCAGGCTCTCCCCAGAACCAAATGTGCTGGCCCCTTAATCTTAGACTTTCCAGCCACCAGTGCTGCCCAAAATAAATGTTTGTTATTTAAGCCACCCAGTCTAATTTGTTACAACAGCCCAAGCTAAGATGTTTGATATGAAAAAAATGAATTTTTAATGTCACATCTCAAATGGCCAGTGGAGAAAATGCACAGCTTTAGCAACCACAGGTTCACCAGACTGGAGACTGCCTTATGGATCTAAAAAACTCATGGGTCTTCTTGGTCAAGTTCAGGGTCTCTTTGGAAACAGTCTTGGAAAGTGTAGTTTGCTTCCAGCAATTTGCTTCTGGTCAGTTCCATGGCTTGTTAAATATAGGTCAAGGACTTACCTGGATATGGGCTTTGTGTGTTTTGATCAATGGCCTTTGTGTCCTGATCATCTACCTGACCCAATTGAAAGACCTGAGCCCAGGAGCAATCCAAATAATATTCTCAAGCAGGTAGTCACCACAATAAAGCTGATCTTGACCACACTCTGTCCAGTATACCATGGGAGAAGCTGAAGGAAGGTATTTGAGAGAGGCCTGGCCTGTGAAGCTATTCTGGGGCCCAGGACCTCCCAGAGATAAGATTCCTGCCATCTCTGCTTTTGGATGGCATGGGTTTGTCTCTTTCTTATTGTTGTTGTTGTTAGGATGGTATCTGACTCATAGGGACCCTATGTACAACAGGTGAAACACTATTGTTAGTGCTTCTCTGTTCTTCGTAGGGTTTTGTTTGTTTGTTTCGGTACTGGGGTTTGAAACCAGGGCCTTACACTTGCATGCTTTGCAAGTACTGGACCACTGAGCTGCAGCCTTAGCCCATTTTTTTACTGTTTGAGATAGGGTCTTGCCAAATTACGTAGACTGCCTCTGGTCTCGAACTTGTGATCCTCCTGTCTCCACCTCCCGAGTTGCTGGGATTACAGCTGTGCACCACTGCACCTGGCCTTCATAGGGTTTTCAATGGCTGATTGTTTGGGGGGAGTGGGTTACCGGGTCCTTCCCCCAAGCCTACAGCACCTGGTGTTCCCAGGTGGTCTCCCATCCAAGTACTAACCAGGCCCGACCCTGCTTAGCTTCTGAGATCTGATGGGATCGGATGCCACAGTGGTATGGCTGCAGGCTCTTTCTTATGGAACTTTATTAAGGGCCACAAAAGGATAGCCATATACCCTTGACATCCTGAATTTTCCATTTCCCCTAAATGCCATGTGCTCCAAGGGCACTTGCTGTCCCAGGGACCAAGTGGGAGCAGCTGGATCAGTTCATTCACTGCCACATAGGACCTTCCCCAGCAGCCCAGCCTGGACCAGAAGGGGTCTCCAGTCTCACTGCCTGCTGCCACCTGCCCTCAGCTCACCTCATTCCTCATTTCAGAGCATGGCACTGTGGTACCTCCACTCCCTCTCTCTTAGTACCTTCTTCCACTCAGCTGTTCCCTCACATGGTGAGGGCAGACCCCAAGCGTGGCCATGAGACACTAGCTTTGCCCATCTGTGGTCCCTGGATTTGCCCTCTTACATGTGTTGGTTTCATCTTCAGCTGTAGCATCTCCTGATGTCACCTACAGACATGAAGACATCTTTCTTACATTTTTCTTCAGGGGCAAGAATTTTCCAAAAGCTCCCACCAGCCCTTCTCAATGTTACACTGGGAAAGTTGGGCCACGTGCCTACCCTGGAACTAATCACTGGCAACAGGATCATCACGGTAGTTTGCAAAGCATAGTGTGGGGTCCCTTAAAGTCTTGAAGACCCATTTTAGTAGTCTCAAACTATTTTCATTATAAGTATTGTCTTTTTCTCCTTTATTCTCTCCTAGTGGGGTTTACAGACACTGCATGGTGGGTGATAATCAGCCCACCAAGTGCAGAAGCAAGGTGAAAACCCCACTGTCTTCTATTAAGCCAGCCACTAAAGACACTGTAAAAATGTAAAACAAAGCCGCTCTGATTTATTCATTTTTTTAGTTTTGGAAAATATAACTATTTTGTAAAAAATATGTTAATAGGTTAATATATAATGGGCTTGTTGTCATCTTTAAATTAACTAATGGTTATTAACTTTCTTGGTTTCAGAGTCAAATATAGAAAATATGATATAACTCACATAAACAAAATCTCTTTAGCTTTCTTGATAATTTTTAAGATTGTAAAGGGGTTCTGGGACCACAAAGTTTGAGAACCACTGTTTAGATTAGTCAGTGTCCACACAGCGTGGATAGGGTCAGCATCCCTGAAGTGCTAAGGCTTCAGAGGAGGGATAGATATCTGAATAAACCAGAGTTCTGTTAGAATGGAATAAAGGGGAAATAATTACTGACAATGTAACCAAGAGTGCTCAGGACAACACAGAACATTTTCTTTTATTTAACAAGATTGAGAAGTGGAATGACTTGCCCCAGATCACACACAAGTGGAGTCAGGATTCAAAATCAGGCCTTCTGAATGCTAGTCAAAACTGTTAGACTTCAAATTGCTACACTTTCTACAAGGCCATGTTGCTTTCTTTCAAAAGGGCGGAGAAAGATTCAGAAATTCTGGTGAGGTTGGAGTAAGTTGAGTATGCTCATTAAATGCTTGTCAAAGTGTAAATGGTACAGTCCTTCCAGAAAGCAACTCGGCAATATGCATCAGGAACTTTAAAAATGTTCACACCCTTTATCCCAGTAATCACATTTCTAGGAATCCACACAAAGGAAATAAGCATAAATGTGAATAGAATCTATGCACAAGGATATTCATCAGAATGTTATCTTTGATAATGAAAAACTGGAAACACCCTGAATATCCAATACCATGAGAACAGTTAAATTCTGATAAAGCTGCTGACTGTTTATAGTTGGTATCTCCCAAGGTGGGAATGTAAGGAACACTCATTTACTAAACAGAAAGGTTTTATAATAAGCATGCATTTCTCTGGTGGTCAGAAAAATAATAAAGATGAATCATAACTATGACTTTAAAAACCTTTAATGGCATGGGGAAATATAGTATGTTATTGAGTAAAAACCCTCACTTGTCTGTCAATTTGCCATACTGTGGGGGCTTGCATGTTGCTGGGATGCTGAAAGCTTTGCCGCTAGTATTAGATACCAGCAGAGTCACCCATGGTAGACAGGTTACAGCTGAGTTTCCAGACTAAGACAGACAAGGAAGAGGGACCCAGAAGCCCACTCACGAAACAAAGAGACATTAAAAACCCTATGAGTAGCAGAGAAGAACTGTCAGATATAGTGCTGGAAAATAAGTCCCCCAGACATTCAAAAGATGACTGGGCAAGAATTGCATACACAAAGTAGAGGCAACCTTAATGACAGGAATGGAGTAAATCCCCAGGGACCTCTACTTGCTGATGGGGCACTACTCAAAATGAGAAGGAACAACTGTAAACATCCATTAGTAACTGGAATGTGGAATGTATAAAGTATGAATCTAAGAAAAATAGAAATCATCAAAAGGGTAATGGAGTGCATAAATATCAACATTCTAGACATCAGTGAGCTAAAATGGACTGATATGGGTCATTTTGAATCAGATAATCATATGGTCTACTATGCTGGGAATGACAAATTAAAGAGAAATGGGATCACATTCATCATCAAAAAAGACATCTCAAGATCTCTCCTGAAGCACAATGCTGTGAGAGATAGAATAATATCCATATGTCTACAAGGACAGCCAGTTAATATGACTATTCAAATTTATGCATCCACCAATAAAGCTACACATGAAGAATAGGAAGATTTTTACCAACTTCTGCAATTTGAAATAGATCAAACATGCAATCAAGATGATAATTACTGGTGACTGGAATGCAAAAATTGGAAACAAGTAGGAAGGCTCAGTAGTTGGAAAATATGGCCTAGGTGACAGAAACCATGCTGGAGATCATATGAGAGAATTTCGTCAGATCAATGACCTTTTCACTGCAAATACATTTCTTCACCAACATAAACAGGGACTATCCACATGGAATTCACCAGATGGAACATACAGGAAGCACACTGACTACATTTGTGAAAAGAGACAATGGAAAAGCTCAATATCAAAAGTCAGAAAAAGACCAGGTGCTAATTGTGGATCAGACCATCAACTGTTTGTATTCAAGGTCATATTGAAAATGAAGAAAATTAGAACAAGTGGAAGAGAGTCAAGGTATGACTTTGAGTATATCCCACCTGAGTGAGTTCAGAGACCACCTCAAGAACAGATTTGATACATTAGATACTAATGATCAAAGACCAGATGAGTTGTGGCATAACATCAAAGACATTATTCATGAGGAAAGCAAAAGGCTATTAAAAAGACTGGAAAAAAAAAAAAGACCAAATTGTCAAAAGAGATTCTGAAACTTGCCCTTGAATGTCAAGCAGCTAATGTAAAAGGAATGCATGACAAAATAAAAGAACTAAACAGAAGATTTCAAAAGGCAGCTAAAGAAGACAAAATCAAATATTATAATGATATGTGCAGAGAACCGGAGATAAAAAAACAAAAGGGAAGAATATGCTCTGTTTTTCGCAAGCTTAAAGAATTGAAGAAAAAATTCAAGCCTCAAGCGGCAATTGTGAAGGATTCTACAGGAGAATAGTAAATGATGCAGGGAAAAATCAAAAGAAGATGGAAGGAATACACAGAGGCATTACATCAAAAAGAATTAGTGGAAGATCAACCATTTCAAAAGGTTGCATATGATCAGGAACCAACGGTACTGAAAGAAGAAGTGGCAACTGCCTTGAAGGAATTCGCAAAACACAAGGCTCCAAGAATTGATGGAATACCGATAGAGATGTTTCAACAAACAGATGCAGCCCTGGAGGTGCTAACATGTTTATGCTAAGAGATTTGGAAAACAGCTACCTGGCCAACTGACTGGAAGAGATTCATATTTGTGCCTATTCCCAAGAAAGGAGATCCATCTGAATATGGAAATTACCAAATGATATCATTAATATCTCATGCAAGTAAAATTTTGCTAAAGATCATTCAAAAGTGACTGCAGCAGTATATTAACAAAGAACTGCCAGAAAATCAAGCCCAATTAAGAAGAGGGCATGGAACCTGGGACATCTTTTCTGATGTCAGATGGATATTAGTCAAAAGCTGAGAATACCAGAAAGATATCTATCTATGTTTTATTGACAATGCAAAGGCATTTAACTGTGTGGATCACAAGAAACTATGAGTAACATTGCAAAGGATGGGAATACCAGAGCACTTAATTGTATTCATGAGGAATCTGTATATGGACAAGGAGGCAGTTGTTTGAACAGAACAAGGAAACACTGCCTGTTTTAAAATCAGGAAAGGTGTGTATCTGGGCTTATCCTTTCGCCATACATCTTCAATCTGTATGCTGAGCAAATAATTCGAGAAGCTGGGCTTTATGAAGAACATGGCATCAAGATTGGAGGAAGACTCATTAACAACCTGTGTTATACAGATGACACAATTTTGCTTGCTGACATTTAAGAGGATTTGAAACATTCACATTAAGATCAAAGAACACAGCCTTCAGTATGGCTTGCACCTCAACATCAAGAAAACAAAAATCCTTACAACTGGATCAGTACACAACTTTATGATAAATGAAGAAAAGATTGAGATTCTCCAAGATTTTGCTTTCCTTGGCTCTACAATGAACATGCACAGAAGCAGCAGTCAAGAAATAAAAAGATGCATTGCATTGGGTAAAGCTGTTACTAAAGACCTCTTTAAAGTGTTGAAACGTAAAGATGTCACATTGAAGACAAAAGTGTGCATGATTCATGTCATGGTATTTTCAGTGGCATCATATCATTGTGAAAGCTGGACATTGAATAAGGGAGACAGAAGAATTGATGCTTTTGAATTATGGTGCTGGAGACGAATATTGAATACACCATGGACTGCCAAAAGAACCAACAGATCTGTCCTAGATGAAGTGCAACCACAATGCTTCTTGGAAGCAAGGATGGCTAGAGTGTATCTTACGGATTTTGGACATGTAGTCAGGAGGGACCAATCCCTGGAGAAGGACATCATGTTTGGGAGAGTGGCAGGTCAATGAAAAACAAGGAAGACCCAAACTAGATGGACTGACATAGTGGCTGCAACCATGGGCTGACTCATATAAAAAAGATCAAAAGACTGTGGAGGTCCCTGGGGCTTTACTCCATTCCTGTCATTAAGGTCAACTCTAATTTAAGGAGGCAACTCTTCCCCAGTCGTCTTTTGAGTGCCTTCCAACCTGGTGGACTCATTTTCCATCACTATATCTGACAGTGCTTCTTTTATTCAGTTTTCAATGGGGTTAATCATTTTGGGAGTGTGTTACCATGTCCTTCTCCCTTTCCTGTCTTAGTCTGGAAGCTCAGCTGAAAACTGTCCACCATGGGTGACCCTGCTGGTATTTGTAATACTCATGGCATAGCTTTCAGCCTCACAGCAACACACAAGCTCCCACAGCACAATAAGCTGTTAGACAAAAGAGGGTGTTTGGGGATGATGTAAATTAAAACACTATACATGCTTGGAGGGTCTTTTCCTGTTGCTCTTGAATTGTAACGAGTAACAACCCAGGGTACAAACAAGAGTATCCAAGAAACAGGAGGCTCCATGAAAGCTGTTGATGAATGGAGGCCAACATGCTCAGCCCCCACCGCATAGCTTCAAAAAGACAGCCAAAGCAGCCCCTCAGGTGCCCATCACCCTGTGCCTCCTCTGCAGCAAGAAGAGATAAAAGACCCTGGGGAACAAGGATGGTGGCCGCTGGCCCTGCAGGGAAGGCAAGGTGCACAGAGAGGGGACAGGCGACCCAATGTTCCTGAAGCTACAGGTCAGGGAGGTGAGGAAAACAGACACCCAAGTGGAAAGCCCCTGGGCCCTCAGCAACCCGGTCGGAAGGAAGTGGAGATTGATACTGCTAAGTGCTAATGGGGCCTGCAGTCATAGA
>VMDO01002056.1:41655-106374 GCA_007922755.1 Pedetes capensis
CGGAAGCTAAGCAGGGTCGGGCCTGGTTAGTACCTGGATGGGAGACCGCCTGGGAACACCAGAAGCTGTAGGCTTGGGAGAAGGACCTGGCAACCCCCTCCCAAAAATCAATCTGCCATTGAAAACCCTATGAACAGCAAAGAAGCACTGACAATAGTGTTTCCCCTGTTGTACAGAGGGTCGCTATGAGTCGGATACCAGCTCGATGGCACCTAACAACAACAACAACAAAACATGCTGGTTATCTGAAATAACTCTGAAATAACAATAACCTTGAAAGTTATCTGCGAAGAATTCTGCCAGGAGGTGAGCACCTGGGAACTACCTGGAGTTGTGACAGGTGGCTGAGATTCAGAAAAGGGACAGTAATAGCAACAAAACAATAAGAATAAAAATCTCTATTCCAAGCAGCTCAGTGGGATCACTTTACATGAGATCAAGTGTTCTGTGTGTCATATTGTTAGATTCTGGGATTTAGCTCAGTTGGTAGAGCACTGCTGTGCAGTCTCTAAGGTCCCACGTTTGATTCCCAGCACCTCAAAAGAGGCAATCCTGAAACAGACAGCCATTGAAAACCCTATAAGCCTCAAGGGCACCTAACAACAAACAGTATAATGAGGCAGGTATAATTATTATCAGCTTTTTTATAGATGAGGAAAATAAGGCTCAGAGACAAAAATGATATGCGGAGTAGGAGGCCCAGCACGGCTTCGGCCCCCAGACTCTCCAACCCTAGGGTCTGCATTAAGCCCCAGGGCTCTGTTAACTCTGGGCTTTGCTAACGACCAACGATTGTCTCCAGGGTCAGAGAAGAGGCTGCAGTTAGGCTGAGCACAGAGAAAGGCTGGAGGTGCGGGAGGCGCCCCTCCCCCAGCCCCGCGACTCCCTCAGCAGCCCTGACCTCTGGCTGGCCGGCAAAGGGCCTGCCTCCGGAAGCCCCCACATCCTGAACTCCGCTGACCCCACAACGTGTTGGCCCGGGCGTCCCAGCTGCCGCGCACAGCCGGCCTGATCTGATAGGCTGGACTCAACTACCGGCCTCCTGGCTACAAATAGCTCTGGATGATTAGTGTGCGCGGGGGATACGTGTCCGCGGGGAGCGTGGAGGGCGGGCGGGGACCACAGAACCTCGGGATCCTGAGATAGCAGCGTCCCAAAGCCCAGGTCACAAGCTTGGAGGAGGTGAGTGGGCACCGGGCTGTCGGCTCCCGGACGTGGGCTGCGTGACCAGCCTCAGACATCCTGAGAGGGTGGGCAGGGTGCCATCGCGCAGCCCTCAAGCACCAATGAGATTGGGCAGTGTGCGTGGACATACACAACACAAACACTCGGGTCCTCTGCAATCTCAAGTTTCTATGTTTCTCTGCCCGGCCAATCCCAGCTTTGGAGGCAATTACTATTTACCCTGGTGTTGGACAAAGGCACAATCAGCTAACAGGAGCCACGTGCAGCCTGGCCGAGCACTCCACGCCTGCCACCACTGATCCCTCTTCCTCCATCTAGGGAAGAAGTATCCAAATCTCACCCTAAGGAGAGCGTTTCCTCACTGTGCCCAATTCCTCTCCTCTCCCTTGTCTTTGGGGCTGGGATTTAGCTCAGTTGGTAGAGCACTGCTCTGCAGTCTCTGAGATCCTAAATTCTATTCCTAGCACTGCAAAAGAGGGAGAGGGATGTGGTAATCCACTCCCAAGGCAATCCTGAAACAGCCATTGAAAACCCTCTGAGGGTCACTACGAGTGGGACATGACTTGATGGCACCTAACAACAACAACAACCCTTGTCATTGCTGTCTGCCCACAATGCTCCCATCCTGGTGGCTTCAGAACCGAAGACACATTTTTGAAAACGAGCATCCACAGAAGGGACAGAGATCTGAATTCCAAGTAAGCAAGTCTGGATTTGACTCCCGCTTCTGCCACATACTAGGTGTGTGACCTTGGGCAAGTCACAGATTGCTCCTCAATTTCTTCATAGGAAATATGGGGAGTTTTTGTTGTTATTTTTGAGACAATGTCTTTTTTTATTGGAAATTTTTAATGTACAACTTAATGTGTTTCATTCTGACATGCATTTCATTGTGACATTTATATATATGCATTTCACTGTACATTGCACAGACAACTTCCCCCTTACCCTCTTGTGCACCTCCTCCCCCTTCTACTCTCTCACTAAAGGCCTCTCTTCTACTTGCATGTCTTTCTGTGGGATTATTTTTCTATATACCCTTGTATCCCAATTATGATTTAAGTCCAAACTTTTTTCTGTAGTGATCTATCTTTTTATATTGTCAGTAGTATTACATGAATAATCTAGCCCATTTGTATTATTACCATTCTTTGGAATTGTTAGTATTATTATAATTATTTCCCAAACTATTAAAGTTGGGCTGCTTACTTTGAGGTTACCCTCTTTCTTATTTCTCTCTCCTCCTTGTCCCCCCTCCCCCTCTTCTCTTCTCCCATCATCCCTTCCTTTTGCTGGATCCCTCCCTCCTTTCCGCTCCCTAAATTGTCCCTTCTCTGCTAAGTTGACTTTAGCTTTTTATTATGTTCCAATTTCTGTATAGGAGTTTTTCCTTCTTTTAAATTTGATTCAACTCCCACATATGAGTGAGAACATGTGGTATTTCTCTTTGGGGGCTTGTGTTCATTCACTTAAAATAATTTTCTCCAATTCCATCCATTTAACTGCAAATGACAAGGTCTTTATATATGGCCCAGGCTGGCATTACAATCATGTGCTACCACACTCAGCAGGATTTGTTGTTGTTGTTAGGTGCCCTCATGTCGTGTTGGACTCATAGCAACCCTCATAGGGTTTTCAATGGCTTGTTGTTTCGGGATTGCTTCAGGAGTAGATTGCCATGCCCTTCTCCCATTTTTGTGGTGCTGGGACTTGAACCCAGGACTTCAGAGACTACAGAGTGGCGTTCTACCAAATGAGCTAAATCCCAGCCCCAGTAGGGTTTGTTTTTGTTGTTGTTAGGTGCTGTTGAGTCAGTATCTGACTCATAGAGACCCTACAAACAACAGGCGAAACACTATTGTCAGTGCTTCTCTGCTATTCATAGGGTTTTCAGTGGTGGACTGATTTTTAGGAGTGGGTTGCCGGGTCCTTTTCCCAACCAGTAGGGTTTAGGGGAGATCAAAGGCATGCATGTGAGGATGGATGTGCTGCAGAGTATACCGTTAGGAAAGTTCTTTGTCAATGTAAGAGATGACTTCTGTCATTGATGAGAATTATGGTGCCGCGTCTAGTCCACACTTCAATTGTAGATCACCATGGGCATGTCACTTAAACACCTCCTGTTATGCTACTACCATGGCCTCCTTCATGGGTATATATGTGGCCCAGGATAGGCCTGAGAAAGCATTTTACCACTGTGGTGGTGGTTGTGTCTGTAGCTCGTGAGTTGACCTTACGGCAAGACTTTCCAGTCTTTTCACAGAAAGGCTCCCATAGAAAATGACAATATTTTTGTGGCAAAGGGACTACTCATGAGTCTAGAGACAATGAGCCTTGTCCTAGCCACTGCAGACTGAGCAAGCCAATGCCTCTACACACACTGCCACACTCTGGGGTCTCTTAGGACATGCAGTTTGGGAAGCTCTTACCTTAAAATTTTATTTTAAATAATTTTTTCTTCAAAAAATTATTGAGATCAGTTTGTGGATAAAGGAAGTGTCAGGAGACTGCTTGGGATACCTCAGCCCAAGACACGGATTCTTTAAAACTTGTAAAGAAGACAGTACTTTTTGAATGCTCACAGCCATACTTCTGGACATGGAGCTGACAGTGCTGAGGGAGTAGCTGGTGTAACCACAACTGTAGGCTGAGGTGACAGCTTCCAGGGCTGGATGTGTCCCAAAGCATCTCTTCTAATTAATTCCCTTTATTCAACAGAGAAGAGAAATGAGATCCATAGAGGTAAAGACAAGCTTCCAGGACTCCTGTCTCCAAGATCTGTTTTTTCTACTACATGGTACGAGTTGGTAAGAATAATCAGTGCCAGAGACAAAGATAATTGCGCAAAGAACGTCCACAGTAGGCACTTGGTGGAGTCCAAGTCTTCAAGGGGTAGGTAAAGCTATGAGAAGCCAAACCATACCCTGGGCCTTTGCAAGGATGAAGAAGCAAGAACAGATGTTTGCAAAGAGCTCATTCAACACCCAATATGTAACTTTCTTTTTCTCCATACAAGCCTGTATTCCAAGTGGCACAAGAGATAGGAGGTACCGAGACAAAGTACCACCTGTACAAAGAATTACACTTGTCATTTTCTAGGCAGGCTCAGAACCCATCAGCCTGATTCCCTCCTAGTGAATTTGTTCCAACAAACAAATGTTGGTGTGGTATATTGGCAGGGACTCTGGGCTGAAGGTCAGTACCTGATTCCAATGCTGAGCTCTGCCACTAACTTGGTCAGCTGACCTTAGGCAAATCACCTCTTGTGCCCATGCTAGCTCATTGTGAAAACAAGGCAGAACGATAATCTCCAAGGTTCCTGATGTCCAACTCCAAGATCCTGTGTTTCTATGTCTCACACAAAGTGGAGCCTTTGATTGCCCTGGGGCAGAAGAGGGAGAAAACTGTGGGGAAAGGGGATGGATCTAGAGTTCATGGGTGTCCCAAGTTCTGAAAATTCTGGGTGGGTTCTGATTTAGAAAGGCACAAAGAAGGGACACATGGGTTGCACTGGGGGGCAAGAAGGGAAAGGCTAGAGAACTCAGTCTTTGCAGCAAGTGCCACGAGGTGCTGTAGCCTGGCCAGCCAAAGGGAGCCTGGATTTCATGCTGCCATGTTGGAATAACAGTTGGAAGAAGTGCCTCTTGGAAGAGACTACTTCTGTGGGGGACCAGGGGCACAGCCATTGTGAAAAGTTAAAAAATCCAATCTACTCAAATACAAAGTAGGAATATATTTTTCTTGGAGGGCAAAGAGTGACAAAAAGAAAGAAAAGAAGAGTCAAGGAGACCCCTCAAAGAAAGAATATACGTAGGGTTCGGGGAGGAAGACACACGTCAACAGATTTTGCTCATTTGAAGCTGTGCCTCCTAATCCTTCCTTTCAGGTCTGACTCTAGTTCCTCAGCTTGACTCTGAGTGGAACCAGCATAACCGTGTTCTTATTCACCCCAAGCGAACCTTTCGTGAAATCTGTCATGCAGGCCAGGCCTCCTTGACCATGGGCCACGTGATGTCTTATCTCCCATGTGCTGTGGAGGTGGAAGCCAGGAGAAGATTCCAGTAAGAAGAATGTCCGCAGGAAAGAGGAAGGGAGAGGGGTCGAGGGAAAAGGAAGAGGGAGTTGAAGCTGCAGCTATGATCAGTTGCCTGGACCTCTTCCATGACCTTTGTTCTTAAGCTCTTCTGTGACCTTCAGCTGGCTAGGGTTCCGCAGACGAAGGCTTCTAAGGCTGTTCAACCCTTTGGGTCTGGACAAAATCAGCATCTGGTTATGAGCTCCAAAGGTTGGTTAGCAATCCCTTGGATTCCGTGGCATTATAGAAGTCACTTGTATTTTATTTTGGAATGCATGATTAGGGTTCTATTTGCACATTTAGATTTACTTCTGAGTAGATCTGTTGGACTGACATGGATATTATAGTGACTTATATTATTTAAAATAATATGATATTAAATATTAGATTAGAGGGATCTGCCTTCCTTTGGTTTATCCCCTAACCCAGTATGGACATTTTAAGCAAGGCAGGGGAGAGAGACAATGTCCACTATCAACAAAGTTAAACCCTTGCAACCTTTGCAGTCACCATCCATCTGTAAGATGGGTAACCCATAAGTAGATGATCAGGTGTAACAGGTGATAAAGCCAGTGGCTAGAAGGGCCAGACGACAAGACCATGTTCTCCCTCCAGACAAGTCTCAGAGCCCTACAACAGGAAGCCCCTTAGAGACAACCCTAATGTCTTGTCCCACTCCCGATGACGGCTGGAGCAGTATGTGGCAGAGGGAAGAAGAACTGTGCCTGGAGTAACACATATGCATTCTAAAAGAAATGAGTTCCAGTTCTGACAGGAAAGCAGGAACCTGTAACAGGGAGATGGGAGAGATTTTCATGTGTCTTAATTTAAAGGATTGGAAGATACACAGCAGCATATGTGCCATTGTAGCCCTTTTTGCTTCTCTGATCCTGGGTGAATCATTCCAGGCAATGACTAAATTGACACCTGTTGGATGAATACTGTTGCTAGGTTTTGCTCTTTTTCAAATGGACTTTACAGTTTAGAGCAGTTACAGGTTTCCAGGAAAACTGAGCAGAAGTGCAGTGCTCCCATAGCCCATCTCTGTACCCTAAACACAGTTTCCCCTATTATTAATATCTTGGACTAGCCTGCTGCATTTGTTATAATTGATGAACCACTATGGACACATTGTTATTAGCACAAGCCCACAGTTCACACTAGGGCTTCATCTTGTTGGACATTCTATGGGCTTTGACAAATGCATGATGTCATGTATCTACCATCACTATATTACACAGCATAGTGTCACTGCCTAGAAAGTCTCCTGCACTCTAGTTTGCTGTTTTGTGCCCCCTCCTTGTGCTCAGCTCTCTTCATTGTGCAGCTAAGAAGTGTCCCAAGGGATATCTACCCACAAAGGACAGCACTGTATACATGGATTATCTGCAGATCCTTAAAACAGCCCTGTGATCTGGGCTGGAGGTGTTTGGGGGTGACTTTCTCAAGAGCATCCTGGCTCCTGAAACACATTCTTTTATTGTAGGAGTTTAAAAGAAAGGAAGACAAAAAGCAGTATTTTAAATCTAATTTTATTAAAAGGTATATCAATGAAGAATATATGAAATAGAAAGTGAACATCCCGTTGGGTGTGGTGGTGCATGTCTGTAGTCCTAGATACTCCGGAGGCAGAGGCAAGAGGATGGAAAGTTCGAGGCCAGAGGTAGCCTGTACAACTTAGCCCCTGACTCAAGATAAAAGAATAAAAAGGGGGCTGAGGATGCAGCTCAGTGGTAGAATGCTCGCAAAAAATGTACACGGCCCTGGGTTCAGCCCTCTAGCATGGAAAAAAAGAAGACATAAAAAAGAAAAAAAAGAAAGTGAAAATCCTCCATGGTTTCTACCCTCTAGAGATGTTATCAAAGGTAAAATAGTATTGGTTTGATTTGGGGGATAGTGAAAAAAAATAAATATATATATATATATATATATATATATATATATATATATATATACACTTTTAAAAGCTAACATTGAAGGCATACTATATTTAGTGTATTGTTGTTGTTGTTAGATGTCATCAAGTCAGGTCTGACTCATAGTGACATCATGGGGTTTTCAATGGCTGAGTGTTTTGGGATTGCTTCAGGAGTGGATTGCCGTGGCCTCTCAGTTTTGCAGTACTGGGGATTGAACCTGGGTCCTTAGAGAGTGCAGAGCTGCACTCTACCAACTGAGCTAAAGCCCAGCTCCTATTTAGTACAGATGGTATAAATCCTATGTGTTCAACTCCAGCCCATAAGGTCCTACCGAGCCACGGCCACTGTGTAGAGCATTTGCTGAGCAATGTTCTTGATTGTAATGACGGCACTGGCTGACTTCATTCGCTCTTGGTTGGCATCTCTCACCTGCATCTGCCCTTGATGAGTGTGGTAGCATTCAATCCCTCCCTTTTCCTTTGGTTTCTTTTCAGCTGTCCTTCATCCTCTCTCTCTTCTAAGGTCCTTCAGACTTCTTATACTCAGTACAGCTGCTTTATATTCTTGAAAAAACTTTACACTTCTAAGTAAACAAGCACTCAGCATATATTTAACTAGGCATTTTCAAGCACCATTTTTATAAAGATTCCTAGGCTGTGTATTAAGCTCAAAATGGGTGACAAAATTTAATCTCATACATTAGGAAATCAAAACTTATTTTCAAACTAGGCAAACATCACTGAGATGCCTACTCTCCTCTTCAACAGTCATTACTATCAGTGTCAATATTTATACATTCACACTTGTGACCTTTGCAAAATCACTGGACACTTTGGGATTCATTGGCAAGGACAGCAAGAGTGAAAATCATTCCTAGCTGGACCATGGAGAAGCACATCGACATTTTATGTGCATCTGGCCCCCTTTCTGGGACTTGACGTCCATCCCACTCTGCTTGAGCTCTGGGTTCTTTTTCCCAGAATGTCAGAGAGGGACATGTTCTGGTAGTAAGCTCTCCTCCCATGGGCCTCTATTTTGGAACAGCCATTATGACAAAACTAAGCTGGAAATTTTGACTTGGGGAGGAGAAATTAGTACACTTCATTTGGAGATAGAATCCATGGAAGCAGGTACTGGTTCCACAGTGAGAGGTGGTGAGCTCTTGAAGTGGCAGAGACTGAGACAGAAGGATCGCAAGTTCATATCCAGCCTGGACTACATAGTGAGTTCATAGCCACCCTGGGCTACAGAGAGACCTGGAAAGATGATCAGAATAGACCTTGGCATGGACAAGGTGTACTTGTACTAAATATAGTATGGCCTCAATGTTGGCTTTTAAAAATACATAACTGAATACACACACACACACACACACACACACACACACACACACACACACACACACTCAGCATGTAGCTGTACCACTGTGGCATCCAATCCTGTCAGATCTCGGAAACTAAGCAGGTTCGAATGTGGTTAGTACCTGGATGGGAGACGGCCTGGGAACACCAGGTGCTGTAGGCTTGGGAGAAGGACCTGGCAACCCACTCCCAAAAAACAATTAGTCATTGAAAACCCTATGAATAGCAGAGAAGCACTGACAATAGTGTTTTGCCTGTTGTACGTAGGGTTGCTATGAGTTGGACACCAACTTGATGGCACCTAACACCACCACCACCACCACTCAGTTATATCACTATGTCCCAAACCAATATTATTTTACCTTTGATAACATCTCTAGATGGTAGAAACAATAGGGGATATTCACTTTCTACTTCATACAGCCCCCATTGATTTACTTTTTTAATAAATCTGGGTTTTAAAATACTGGTGTTTGTCTTCTGTTCCTTTAAGTTCTTAAAGAAAAAATGTATCAAGAGCCAGGATGCTCTTGGGCAAGTCACTCAGAATACCTCCAGCACACTCACTGGGTGGTCTTAAGCATCAAAGACAATTGATATTTATGTTCACTGTAGAAGTGACATACTAGAGAAAAGCAAAATGCATTCTGCCTGGTGAATTGCAAACTCCTAGAAGGTAAGGGCTGTACTTTTTATGCTTAGGCCTCTCAGAAGATATTCTGCTGGGTATTAGCCACATGTGTTGATTGAGTACATACACTAAGGCGAGAGAGAATCTGCTTGGATGGACAGGAGCATGTTTTGGTTTTGGACATTTGTGGGCAGTGCCAGGGCCGGGTCCTAAGCCCTCTCACGTCCTGGCCAAGTACCCCACCACTGAGCCACACCCCAGTCCAAGAAGCATGCTTTAACCATCAAGATGGCAAGATGTGAATGGCATTTTCAGGAAGGTTGTAGCACTTCGCCAAGAACTTCAAGAGGACAAGGAATGCCCATTTGTCCCGGATGGCTTAGAGGTCCTTCAGCCTGGGTGCAAGGACTGGGTGAGGTAATCCCCCAAAGCAACATGGTGCCCGTGAGACCCCTACTGACAGGACGGAGGCAGAGCCTTGAGGAGGTGATGCACAGCAGACTGCCGTTTGGACAGGAAGACTGTGAGCCACCCCCAGACCATGCCCTCTGCTGTCTCCCAGGTTTCCCTGCACCTTATTCCTGCAACGCTTTCCATCATGGTGTATGGACAGTCAGGCCAATGTTAGTTTTTGAAATCTGTTGTCAAGTCTTTGCACTGAGAGGACACGATCCAGGGGAGATAACACTCCTCAGTACGTTCTTGGAGTGGATCCAGAGGGAAAATATCAGTCAGAGGATGAAGGAAAGGGACAGGCATGTGGGATAGAGAGCCCCTTATCCCCAGTCCATATTTAGAGCCTGATTCTAGGAGTGCAAGGCGGGCCCGGACCAGAGGCCTCTGCCCAGCTCCCAGGCAGATGTTCCAGAGGTTAGAGCAGGGCCTTCCAGGGTGGCTGGAGGCAGGTGAGTAGGCCTCCCCACTGCCACAGGACCAGCCTCTCCGTGGCCTCCAGGTAGCCACTGGGACTGACGGATGAGACAGCGGAAAAGCACAATCCTGCTGCCTTCTCCCGAGCTTCCTGCTCCATCTGGTCTCTGGGCTTCACTTGAGCTTTCGGGTTGCACCAGCTCCCAGATCCTCTGACCTGAACTGTGGCAGAGCAGTATTCTCCAGGTGCAAAGACAGGGCACCTACCCCCACCCCAGCACCCACCCCTGCCACCCAGCCTGTCCCTCAACTCACCCTAGGGCACTTCAGCCAAGAGCTGAGGGGAAAGGCCATGTGCCTGCAGGCAGGGCGGGCTGCTGTGGCATCTTTCACTAAAGTTCCCCAGCAAGGCCTTGATCTGCAGCCTGCTGGGGATGATCGAAGGGAAGGGGACATTGAACAGGCAGATGAAGGGGCCTTGGTCTCTATGTACCAATTCCAGGACATGGTTGGGACTCAAAGTCTGTTTACTGATAAGAACTTGAGTAGTGCAGTCTCCCAGGTTCTGTAGGTTAAGGTCAGCACTGGGCTGTTTGAAGGTTTTAAAGCTCCTCAGGCAGTTCTACTGGGTAGTCAGGTCCAGAGCTCTCGGGCAGGGAGCATGAGCAGGGGCTGGAAGTTCTGCCGCTCCTAAGTGCTGATGGGCAAGGCCTCAGCCTCACTTGTGACATTTCCAGGTTGCAAATACAGAGCATTGTTCTGAGATGCCTGTGTCTCCCTTTACTCTGGCCCAGTGGGGGACGCCTCTTTGCCCCCATGTCCTTAGAAGCGAGCCAGCTCCCCTGGGCTGGAGTCTGCTGTCAAATCCGGCTGCTGAGCATCCCAGGCCTGTTCTTAGAGGGAAGTCTTTGGAATTGAGTGAACTGCACATTAATTCTCTTTCCTAATAAGACAAGCTGAATAGCCAGGGGGTGTTGTTGTTGTTAGGTGCCATCAAGTTGGTGTCTGACTCATGGTGGCCCTGTGGACAATGGGTAAAACACTATTGTCAGTGTTTCTCTGCTATTCATAGGGTTTTCAATGGCGGATTGATTTTTGGGAATGGGTTGCCAGGTCCTTCTTCCAAGCCTATAGTATCTGGTGTTCCCATGCGGTCTTCCATCCAAGTACCAACCAGGCCCGACTCTGCTTAGCTTCCGAGATCTGATGGGATCTGACACCACAGTGCTAGATCCCCCCAGACCTTTCTGGAACTGAGCAGGACACCTGTGCTGCCTTCAGCACCCTTCCCTGTCCCTGCTACAAAGCTCCTTTGACTCTCTCCTGCCCTCAAAGCTCCTCTTTCAAAGAATCCACCCACCTCAGTCTTGCTTTTGTGAATGCCATTAGCATTTGTTATTTTATTGTCCTTATTATTATTATTATTATTTAGGGATTGGTTTGTTTGAGGCATGGTCTCGCCATGGAACCCAGGCTGGCTTCGAACTCGCAATCTTCCTGCCTCTGCCTCCCCAGTGCTGGGATTAGTGTGCGTGGGCATGTCTGGCCTGCTATTGGCATTGCTCAGGCATCCTGGTAATTCAGCTCTCATATGGTGCCTGGGAGTGAACAAAGGTTTGTTCAGCTCACTGATTCTGGAAGCCTGGAGGATGAATTCATTCTGTTGTTTGTTCCTGCTACTCGCTCCAATCATCTCTCTTCTCAGAGCCAATTTCTCAGTAGCTGCTGATCGGCTCACAGGTACCTCCCACCTCCTTCCCAGTCACAACTGGAAAAAGAAATGCGAGGTTATCAGTTGGAAAATATTCCTGAACAATTTCCATTTCAGTTCTGAAATCTGCTTACTCCTTCGTTTAGCTAAGATGTAGGACTCTATTTATGAACCATTTTGTAGTGACGGTGCAAGCATTTACATGTTGTACAACATCTGTCTAACCTTTTGGAGACAGCGCCTGTGTCCTAGAGACACATTCTGGGTAAATGGCTGGTTTACTAGAGAAAAGTGCTTTGTCTCATTGCTACTTGCCCTTTTTTACCAAGTGCCAGTTTGCATAGCACTAGCTATAACATGGTAAGTGGGTTTTCACATCTCAAAAAGACCTTAGAAGATCCAGAGAGTCAGACCTGGATTCAAATCCATCCTCTTCCATGTATTGTTGTTGTTAGGTGCCTTTGAGTCGGGTCTGACTCATAGTGACCCTATGTATCACAGATGAAACATTCCCTGACACTATGTCATGCCCAGCACTATGTCAGTGCTTCTCTACTATTCATAGAGTATTCAATGCCAGATTGTTTTGGGAGTGGGCTGCCAGGTCCTTCTCCCAAGCCTAAGGACTGACGAGGCCAACCCTGCTTAGCTTCAGAGATCAGGTGGGATCCAATATTAGGGTGCTATGGCTGCAGACTCGGCCAAATATGGACAGCTAATATGGTGTCCAATCCCATCTTATCTAGGAAGCTAAGCAGGGTTGGACTGGTTAGTTCTTGGATGGGTCGCTATGAGTTGGACCTGACTCGACAGCACTTAACAACATATTTGGTCAAGTTACTTAGAATGTGTGTTTCAGTTCCTTCATCTACATAAAGGCAATAACAGAGCTTCCTGAATGACTTATGCTAAAGATTAAATGAATTACTACAATAAAGCTTTAGAACTGGAAGTGGAGCAGTGAGCCCTCCATGAGTGCTAGTTGTCTCTGTGATTCTTATTGGAGAAGGCAGCCTAGGGAATCAGAAGACCTCATCCTAGCTCTTCTAGTTATTTGCTATGTAACTTTGGGCATACAAACCCCCAAATCCCCATTTCTTCATGTACAACATGAAAATACTAATAATGCCTGGGGTATCTTTCTCACTGAGTTGCAATGAAGTTCAAATCAGCTAGTTGCTATAAAACTGCTTTCTAAGCCATAAAACCCTATAGCCATGCAGGGTTAGGAATGTTGTCTCTGCTTGCCCAAGTCTGTGTGATGGGGCATGCTTTGTATGATGGTTATTTGTTTCTATTTGCCCCCTCCACCAGATTGGTCACATCTTTCTGTCTTGTGTCAGCCACAAGGTCTAGCTTGACACCCATCCGTGGTATGTGCCCAGTAAAATGGGAGACTGACAGACACCATTCTCCTTGCGTTGCAGTGGCTTGCTCCAGGTTGGACAGTACGTGCTAGGACTACCTCCCGGAATTAGGTACAGCCTCCAAGAGGGCACACCTGAAGTATCACCCACAGCAAGGCACCCACTTGCAGGGTTGCACCCCCACATGCAGGCACAGGCTGTGGGAACAACCAGCAGTGTTCCCAAGACGCTTCCTGCACTCTGTCCCCCCTCTGCTCAGCCAGCAGCCTTTCCAACCCTTGGGAGCCTCTGAACTCCTCTCCCTCCTACAGGAGAGACCGTAATTACCAATTTAGGTGTCCCACACCATCCAAAGGAGAGAAACTGAGAAACCAGACCTTGGTATTTTCAGTGACTTCAAGACCTTGTTTTAGTCTCATCTCAGAATCTTCCCAAATGGCAATTTGGGGTTTTGTGCCCTTGCTCCCAGCTGGCATCCTTTCTGAGGTGGGAATCTTGGCTGATGCCTTTTGCCCGATGGTGTCATGTATCTCTGTATTGACTGAGACACCCACCTCGTGCTGCACACAGAGAAAGCGCTGGGTACATACTTGGAAATGGAAGTTAAAAGGCCTGAGAAAACCAAAATGAGTAGACCGGAGGGAGATGAATTGCCGAGGAGGCGGGTGACTGCCTGGAGAAAGCTAAGCTTTTTCGGACTGCTGGCTGCCTTCGCATTTCCTGGTGGAAGTGGGACAGGTCAACAGGTGACTCAGGGTCACAGATAACTTTTGCCTGCACGTCATTGACTTTGGGGAGCATTGGCTTGAAACTGAGGGGTGTGTACGTGCATGCATGTGTGTGGGGTGTGTGTCTGGAACCAAGGCACCTTCCTCGAACCTCAGAAGTCTCTGCTCTTTCTTCGAATGGATGATTACAACACAGAGGATGTGGACAGTGGGATTTTTCCTGTTTGATGTCATACTGCTACCCTTTAAAAGTCGGGGGGAAAAAAAGGAGGAAATCCAGCCTGGGATCCTCAGGTCAGCTATTTGCAAGGAAGAAGAGGAGAAAAGGGCCAGTGAGGCCTGAGTGTAGAGTAGGGAGGAAGGGTCTGGTTTCAAACTCAGCATTAGCCATCCAGAGAGTGGCGTGATGTTGGGAGCCCACGTCAGGCTCCTGGTCTGTGCCCTATGCAGCTCCAGCATTGCCAGCATAGTCAGAGCCTATCCTGACGCCTCCCCGCTGCTCAGCTCCAGCTGGGGTGGTCTCACTCACCTGTACACGGCCACAGCCAGGAACAGCTACCATCTGCAGATCCACAGGGACGGCCATGTGGACGGCACACCCCATCAGACCATCTACAGTGAGTAGGGGCTTAAGGCTGGGAAGAGGGGGGCTCCCCTGTTGGCTACATACAGGGGGGTTAGGGAAGCCTTGGGCTAGATGAAAGGGCTAACCTAGCCTCTTAGCCTCTTACCCAGGAACCATTTGAGTTTGTGTGTGTGTGTGTGTGTGTGTGTGTGTGTGTGTGTGTGTGTGTGTGCATGTATGTCCACATGGATGCACATGTGCACACACAATTTTTTTTAAGTTCAGAGGAAGCTTTTGCCACCTCCCTAATTGGTATTTACGGGGTTTTCTCAACATGAATAATTTCTGCCTTAGCTAATATCTTCCTATGATAGGAGCCACATTTCCTTTGCCCTGTCCAAGCATTTGAAAAAAAAAAAAAATGCACAGAAGGGAAGACTCCAGATAGGTACATAGACACTGAGATTTAGGTTATGAACTTTGCACAGGGTTTACTAGGGAAACTTTGAGAAAGATTCCTGATCATTCCAAAGATTGGAATAGATGAACTCAGGGGCTCTTTCCCACTCTGAGCCTCTAGTATTCTGATCTTATGGATTTAAGAGATGTGTGTTAAAGACAGACTGCACAGATATGGTGTCTTGGTGAGTCTGACCAATTCCACAACCCATCCATCCACTCATCCATGCATTTATGCACCTTTATATCCACCCAATGTGTAGACTAGAGGTTTTAGAGGTGCCCCGTGTGAGTTGCCCATTCTTCTCTGTGGAGCTAAAAGGTGTCTAATCAATAACAAACTGAGCTGGGTGTGAACTCATTGGTGACATGAGACAACTGGAATCTTTGTAAAAATTGGGTCTGTGGAAAGTTGGATCACAATCCACAATAGTCAAACAATTAGCTATATTCAAATGAGGATCCCTTTCTGTGCACCTGCAGAAGGGACTATTGGGTGAGAGGAGAAATGAGTATTGAAAAAGACAGGGTTTTCTATTTTAGAAGAGTATGTAATAATTACTCTAAGGATGTAGAAAAATGCACACTGATTCAATATAGTTCAAAGTAAAGGAATGAAAGAGAGTAATCACAATCTCTATGTAGCTAAAGAACTTCCTGTAAGAATTACGGTTTCCTCTTTACTGTTGTAATAAGCCAGTCAATTATCTTGCTGTGGCTTTGTTGCATGCGAGACATTCATTTTGTTAGAAATCAAAGGACCTTAAACCTGGCAGCCGGATAGATGTGCATGCAAAGCCAACAGCTTAAACCTGTTCAAGTGCTCAGTACACACTGACAGGAGATTAAAAGGAGGGAGAAAAATTCTTTCCGAATATCAAATACCTTCCAGAACTGAAAGGGATGGAGTAGGACTCAGGAGTGAACACATCTTGGAAGCCAAGTTTGAGCCAAATGGAGAAAATGTGAAATGAATACACTTCATGTATCCGAAGTGCTGCTCATTGTATTCAATGGCTATTAAATAGGACCTGCAATCTGTGTGACGTCATACAATGCTCTGTGCTTGAAAAAGAGGACACAGCTCTTCCCAGACCTCCTCTGTCAGCCTTTCTTACTGACCAGCTCATTATTAGACTTTCAGGAAGTACAATTTGGGGCCACCCTGACTTCTGCTGCAAGATTACATGTGATTTAAAATGGAGGATAGCAGATTATGGTAAATTATTTTGATCTCCATAGATTGAAAGGGAATCCTAGAATTAAAGAATCCTTTTTTAAATTGTCTAGAAATATAGACTCTCTTTGCTGAAAGGAATCCCCCAAAGACCTGTCCTGCTGAGTGGGAAATCAAAAAACAGTTCAAGCTGGGCATGGTGGTTCACATCTGTAATTCCAGTGACTCAGGAGGTGGAGGCAGGAGTATCACAAGATCAAGACTGGAGGCAACCTGTGTAATTTAGCAAGATCCTGTCTTAAAATAAAAACTCAAACAGTGGGTCAGGGTGCAGTTTAGTAGTACAGTGCTTGCAAACCATGTGCAAATCCCTGAATTCAACTCCCCAGTACTGGGGAAAAAAAAAAAAAAGTCCAGGTTGGCCATGGTGGAGAACAAGTATAAGGGCAACCTATTATGTGAATAGTTTAAACTACAGACTTTTCCTTAAATGCTCTTAGACACCAGACCCAGATGGCATGAGTTAAAATGACTAAGAAGCAACAAAATGAATTAAAATGACTTTAATGGTGTGTATGGTATGTCTGTGTGTGACATATGCACTAAGTCTTATGTTTTGGGCAAATTAATACTAACGCAGAGAGGGGAACTCTGGGTCAGAGTGGTGGGACAGACATTTCTTTTCCTAGTTTATATATAAACTTTGGTTTTGTTCAGTTATCATGTGTATTTCCAAAAGAAAAAAAAGAGGAAAAAATGTATAGAAAGAAAAAAATCGGGCCGGGCGTGGCAGCGCACGCCTGTAACGCCAGCGGCTCGGGAGGCAGAGGTGGGAGGATCACAAGTTCGAGACCAGAGGCAGTCTGCATAACTTAGTGAGACCCTGTCTCAAAAAAGTAAAAAAAAAAAAAAATGGGCTGAGGTGCAGCTCAGTGGTCCAGCACTTGCAGAGCATGCAGGCGCGAGGCCCTGGGTTCAACCCCAGTACCGTAAAAAAAAGAAAAAAAAGAAAAAGAAAAAGAAAAAAGTCTACCAAAAGGAAAAAGAAAACATTGATGCATGTACTGCAATTAGCATACCTAATTAAAAGTCTGGTGAAGGGTTTGTAATTACCTCATTGATGAAAACACTGGTGTAAAAGTGTGAATTTGTGGTTGGGTTTTCCCCTCTTATTTAATTATGCATTTCTAGTGGAATCTGGTTTATTTGATTACTTTGCTTTAGTAAATTCTTGATTAAGAGTTGAGTATCCAACTCCTCTTTGGGTCATTAGTCCTGACAACATGAAATTATAGCCTGTGAGATTCTCCAAGCTCCCCTGTGACTCAGGAGGCTGAGGTCTAGGCACCTCTCTGGTGTCTGCAAACTTCCTTCTATTATGAATAAGGCCAACCTGCTATTCCTTATCGTCCTCACTTTGTGGAAACAGCAGGAAAGAGATGTTTATTGCCCCTGGTTGAGATTGCTCTCTCTCTTCTTTTTTTCTTTTCGTGCTGGAGATAGAACTCATGGCCAAGTGCATGCTAGGCAAGCTTCCTACCACTGAGCCAGACCCCTAGCCCTCCCTTAGCTAATATCACTACCTAGATCCTGACACTTCTGCTTCCTCCATCTTTCCTGGTAGAATTTTCTTTACTTGAAGCTGGATTACTTCAGGCTCTTCAACCCTTTATAATGTTATCCTCTGAGGAGCTCAAAGCCCTATACCTCTACCATCTCATTTATCATTGACTGGCTATGAGAATAGAATGGAGTGGATTATTTTCTTTTATAGCAGAAGTTTTGGTAAACTAATAATTATAAGCATTTAGAAAGCACTTTATAGGGGATGAAAACATCTCATTATATCCTCAAGAGGACAAAATGAGGTAATGTTTCTCTCCCCCCCCCCCCATTTTACATATGGAAGAACAAAAGTTAAAAAATAGAAATAACTGGTTCAAGGTCACCTGGGTAGTAAATGACCCAGATGACACCTTGACACTACATCCCATGCTCTTCCAAGGCCACATGCATGAGATGCCTCCATCGCTGAAGGAAACAGCCTATAAGTCTGCTTGGCTCCAACAGGTGGAGCAGGTGGCACTAGCAGCCAGAGGGATTTCTTCCTTCCTTCTGCCAAATTCTCCCCTTGAATCTGTGCATCCCACGAAAACATGTTTGCTAAAACCACCAAGAGAAAGAAACCTGCCTCACATTTTCTAAACTTTTACACTGGCTTACATTGATTTGGGAACTCATGTTTAGCCTAGTTGGTAGAGCACTGCTGTGCACTTTCTGAGGACCGGGTTCCATCCTCAGCACTGCAAAAATGGGAGAAGGACATGGCAGTCCACTCCCCAAAACAATCCCCAAACAATCAGCCATTGAAAACCCTACAACGGTCACTGTGAGTCGGATCTGACTGAAAGGCACCTAATAACAACATTGATTTGATTCAAGAGCCTGTGCCCCTGCCCCCCGCCAGCAGCAGCTCATTGCTCCTCTGCAGACTCTTTTCCATTGGAACTGTCCCAGAGAGCAGGAGTTAGCGTTGCAACATGCTACCTGCCTGTGCTGACCCTAAGCGTCACGCCGCATGCCCAGGTGTAGGTGTGGTGTAAAGGGCAGGTCAGCTCGTACCATGTGATGCTCAGGGCTGCCGAGCCACTTTTGCAGCCATCATCCCATTTGATTCTCCTGGTAGCCCCCCAGAGCAAGCAGAAAGCTGTTATTCTGCTCATTTCACACATGCTGAGGAAGCTGAGCCTAGAGGAATGAGTTGCCCAAGGCTACAAGGTTCCTAAGTAGTGGAACTGGGACCAGAATCTGGGTTCCTCGATCAGAGGTTTTTCCTGGACTCTCAGAAACACCCAAACTTGCTGTCCTCGTGGCCTACAGCATGCATTTTGGCACTTGATTTTGTCTTCTCATACTTGTAGTGACCACTGACCTGAGTTTGAATCTTGCCTTTTCACCTAAATTGGGTTGCTTCTACTACTACTAAAACAAGAAGGGTAATGTCAAGATAATAACAGCTGTTTTGAGACTTTAAAATATGTAAAGTAATTAGAGCTCAACTACTCAAAAATAATTACTAAATTTATTTATTTTTTTTTACTAAATGTAATTATTTTTCGTAGCTGGACTGAAGTCATCAGGGCAGAAACTCTTATATATTCCTTATGTTTCTCTCAAGTCTTACCACAAAATTAGCCATGTATTTGAGACACATCATTTTGAAGATATATAAATATTCTCTCTACCTCCCATACTTCACCCCACTTTCAGAGGCTTCCCTCTGGGATAACCTTCCCCAAACTTTGAAAACAAATTAACTTCTTCCTTGGCCCTCTTCCACTTTCTTCTTTTTGGGCTCCTGTGTGCCTTGCTCTCTGTCCCACATTATTCCAACTTCAGCCCACATCAGCCTCTGCACTCAGCTGGTGTCTAATCTTTGCTTCCTGACTTCCCTCGGAGGTCTTTGGTTTGAGGCTACATGGGCAGGAAAGAAGCCTTGGGTTTTAAGTCATCCCATAAAACTCCACCATGTGGTGGGCACAGACTGGGGTTCTGTTTGCAGAAGAGGGATTAGAGTTCTTGCCTGGGCAGCCTCCTTGAGGCTGTGAGGTCAAATGAGATGCATGCAGAAAATCCATGGTAGGCAGATGGAAGTGTATGTGAAAACCTAAATAAATTATTTTCACAGAAAATGTCAGACTTGGGGCAGAAGCTTCCATGAATTACCAGTAGCCTTACACCACAATGTAGCTTAATCATACTCTTACTACAAAAGAGAATACATATTTTTTGGCAGTACAAGGGGGTGAACCCAGGGCCTCACCATGCTAGCCAAGTGCTCCACCACTGAGCTGCACTCTCTGCCCCTTTTTATATTTTTTATCTTGAGATAGGGTTTTGCTAAATTACACAGGCTGCCTCTGGCTGAACTCATGATCTTCCTGCCTCCACCTCCTGAGTCACTGGGATTATAGGCATGAGCCAATGTGCCTGGTCAGAATGCACACTTAAAGCCGTTATCAATTATTTAAGGCATAAGTAGTACACATGGGCTCTAGGCTGTTGCCAAGGAAGAGCTTTTGAGAAGGGCCACCAAATGCCTCTGAGGGACTATATCTGCAAGAATCATGGCCAAGTGAGAAGAGGAGAGAGAGCTGAATCCAAGAAGCAAATTCCATCCATCCATGACATCTCTTCCACATGGAGATCTATGCTGTCTGCTTCCATGGTGCTCGCCCTAACAAAGGCTCTAGACCACAAACTTAGTTAAAGCAAGGCGGGGGCTACATGCAGCAGTAATGGTAGGGCATTGGGCTGAGGAAGAGAAGAAAGAACAAATCAATTCCAATTAGGGAGATGAAGCTTCATAGTGATCATGATACCTGAGGCTGGCCTTGAAGAATGAGTGACTTCAATAAGCAGAGACAGCAGAGGGAGATCATCTCAGACACATACAGGTCAGGACACAGCAGGTGCAGAATCAGACCCTCTATACCAGCTGGATCCTGGAAAGACATCTCAGCATACATTGGAAATCACAGAAGCAGGTCTAGAAGGACACAGCAAATGGTAACAGGTATTAGCCAGGCAAAAGGGGAAATAAAGAACATCCAGGTGGACAAAGAGGAGCACTGTGAGGCCCAGGTGAAGGAATGCAGTTTCAGAGTGGCTCCTGCAGGTAGGATGAAGCAGGAGTGTGTGTGCTGGGTTGGGGTTGCAGGAAATGAAGGGAACAAATAGATACAGTGGGCCATGTGATGTCATCCCCACCAGGGAGGTTTCCTGAAGGAGGATTTTTCAGGAGATGCTTGAAGGTGGGAGCTCGAGGTGCAGTGAGTTCTTGATTTGAGTGGTTTCTCTGCAGGTGCCCTGCTGATCAGATCTGAGGACGCCGGCTTTGTAGTGATAACAGGAGTGATGAGTAGGAGATTTCTGTGTATGGATCTCAGAGGCAACATCTTTGGCTCTGTGAGTATCTATTTGTGGTGGTGGTGGGGGTCACCATCTGTAATGACTTAATTTCCTTGATGTTATATAGACTCTTCTTTCTAGCTTTAAGATGCTATTTGCAGTGTCCTTTTGTGAGGTGCAGTCACTGAGAACTCTGTTCGGTCTGAGGATGAACTGCTCCTCAGTGGTCTGGTTCTGTATCCCAGGATCTTGATCTGTCCTGTCCACTGGTATGCATTTTTTCTCTAGCTCTGCCCTTGATATTTACTTGTAGGTCTTGGAGCCATGTAAATTCATGCTACAACATACATTAGAAAGAGAGAAAGGTCATTGGTGTCTTCTTGATTTTGTTGCCAACTGGGGCCTTGAGCAAGTCCTCTCACTCCTCCAAAGTTCAATTTCTTCACTGCATGACCTGAGGAACTAACTTCCAGTTGAAGACATCCAAGTAATTACCTGTGCCCCCAAGGGGTGGCTGGTCCTTTAGATTCATAAGCCAAGGGTTTCCCAAACCAAAGCTGCTGGACAGTCCAGGCTTCAGGATAGTGAGGCAGGACTGCTTCTTTCAGGACTCTCTGACCAGAAGCCACACCCACTAGGGTTTCCCCAGTTTTGTTCACTAATTTGTGTGTCCTGGCACCCACCGTGCCACCTGCTCAGATGAACACTTGCTGAACAGATGTCTGCATACAGGTCGTCCTCATCTGTAGAAGACTCACTTTGTGAAGTTCCAGTACTAAATGGGGCCTTTTCTAAAGGTTCTAGTAGACACTCAATAAAACCTAATATTAGTGGTGGAGTGAGGATTCCCACCCAGCTCATTGGCTAGCAAGTGCATGATCCTAATCTCCAAACTATGTTATCTCTCCCGTGTCAACACCCTGGTCCATGTCTATACCCTCACCTACACTTGACCTTACAAATGCCATCCCATCTTCTTTCTCCAGGCAAAGACACAAACCCAGGCCAACTTCTGGCCAGAACAGAGTTCACACAGCTGGAGAGTAGAGGTGATAGCGTTGCATATAAATTAGCCCTCCCTCCAGAAACCCACCCCAGGGAGTGTTCCAGCTCTCTCTCAGCCTGGCTCCAGAAAGCCAGGGGCCAATCCAGCCATGGTCCCTACACAATGCCCTGTAAGGTCATAGGGTTGCTATTTTCTGAAAGCTGGACCCATACTTGGTACCTGGGAAAACTTGAAACACATTAGTCAAAATCAGTTTTTCCTAGAAGGGACCGTCGCAGAGCAATGCGGCACTAAGGCTCCTGGCGACGGGCGCACCCCGGGGCCTGAGAAGCACCTGCGGCTTCGGCTGGGTGGCGCCCAGCGCCTGCCACAGGAAGGTCCCAGGGTGACGGGCCCCCCAGCCGGCCTTCCTTCGTAAGTGCCCTCTTCCTTTGCAGCACTACTTCAACCCCGACAGCTGCAGGTTCCGCCACCGCACGCTGGAGAACGGGTACGACATCTACTTGTCCCCTGCCCATCACCTCCTGGTCAGTCTGGGCCGCGCGAAGAGGCCCTTCCTGCCGGGCATGAACCCACCGCCCTACTCCCAGTTCCTGTCCCGGAGGAATGAGATCCCGCTCTTTCACTTCCACACCCCGAAGCCCAGACGCCACACTCGGAGCGCAGAGGAGCACGAGGACCATGACCCGCTGAACGTGATGAAGCCGCGGCCACGCTTGACCCCGGCCCCCGCCTCCTGCTCGCGGGAGCTGCCGAGCGCAGAGGACAGCGACCTGCCCGCCAGTGACCCCTTAGGGGTGGTCAGAAGCAGCCGGGTGAACATACACGCGGGCGGGGTGGGACTGGAGAGGTGCCACCCTTTCCGCAGGTTCATCTAGGGAGCCGCGAAAGGCGCCCTCCGTAACCCATCTTTCAGCCTAGCCAGCTGGCTAAGGGACCCGGGCCCTTCTCACTCCAAGGACGTGCCGGGGTGCTGTGCGGAATCCCTGCCTCTCTTCCTTTCCTCCCTTTTCCCAGCCAGACCTGACAATCATCCTTGGGCCCCCATACTGGAATCTCACCATCTCCTGCACCCCCCAACACACACCATCTTTCTGAATAAGAACATCTAACAGGTAAACTCGACACTTCCTCTTCATTTAGGAAGACTAACGGCTTCCCATTTCTGTTCTTCCCTGGTCTATCTCATTGATCAGTTTAGCATTAAGAAACAGGTATGGTTTAGCAGGTTCACACCTTGGAGGGGGTCTCAGTGTTCATGATACCTGTAGGGATCCTGTTGGCCTTGAGTTTGCGACCTTAACGTTAACAGCTTGATGGAAACACTAATTTTAAGCTCTTGTTCTGTCCCTGGCACCTCTGGGGAAGAGCTATCAAAAAAGATTGGTGGTAGGCTGGCGAAAAGGTGCGAGCCAGATGGCTGGGTGAACTACAGCAGAAATCACACTACAGAGCAAAACCTCCCTGCAGGGTGGATGTCCTTTGCCCCCCCCCCTCTCTGCCTCTCTCTCTCTCTCTCTCTCTCTCTCTCTCTCTCTCTCTCTCTCTCCTGCTGTGCAGCCAGATCCAGAGAGTCAGGAATGACCCTACTCTGCTCCCAATTGGTTCAGCACAGAGCCTCTCCTCTTGGCCTATCTTTGGCTGTCATGAATTTGCCTAGAGGAACAGATTTGGTATTATTATTGTTGTTAGGGGCCACTGAGTCAACTCCAACTCATACCAACCCTATGTACAGCAGAACGAAACACTCCCCGATTCTGTGCCAGGCACATGATCTTATTTATATTTAAGCCATTGTTGCAGACACTGTGTCAATCCATCTAGGGGAGGGTTTTCCTTTTTTGTTGTTGTTGTTGACCTGTCACTCTCCCAAACATGATGTCCCTGCTCATGAAAATGTACCCTGCTAGGATTTGTTTTGGAAAATGGAAATACATTCATTTTCTCCAAAGAGGCATTAAGTCTCCTCTTGCAGGTTGGATAGTAATAATTCTGAGTGAATTACAAAAATGTGGATGGAGGAAGGGCCTTGGAAACCTGCACTGCTCTGGGTTAGGTTTTCCATGGACTGAAATGTTCTATCCTTTTTTCTAAGTGAAGAGGAATCAAAGACTGCAGGGAGAAGTCCAATTACCACGGCACTGAGTTGTACAAATTACACAGTAGTGGCTATTTGTTGTTGTTTAGTACTATTGAAATGGGTCTGACTCATAGGGACCCTATGTACAACAGAACGAAACACTCCCTGACACTGTGCCATGCCTGGTACTATGTCAGTGCTTCTCTGCTATTCATAGGGTTTTTAATGGCAGATTGATTTTTGGGAGTGGATTGCCAGGTCCTTCTCCCTAGCCTGCAGCACCTGGTATTCCCAGGCCATCTCCCATCTAAGGACTAACCAGGATGGCCCTGCTTAGCTTCCAAGATCAGGTGGGATTTGATGCTAGGGTGCTATGGCTGCAGACCAGCAGTGGCTACAGGATTTGTTAAAACATCCCTAGGCTGAAACATTTGGGGCTCAATCCACTTGGAAATTCTTGAGCATTAAATAAAGACAACTTTCAGTCCCAGGAGCCCCAGTGCTGTCCTGAAGAAAACACAGCCTCACTTAGGGAGCAGCAAGGAAGTGTCAGCCAGGGTTTGAGAGCAGCCCTCTTCGCCTTATCCCCTGACAAATTCTTCCAACAAGGGGCCTGATTTTCCTATCTCTATTTAAAGTGCAGGTGGGTAAACCCAAGCTCAGTTGGTTGAGTGCTACTCTGGGCTCTCTGAGGCCCTGGGTTTAATCCCCAGCACCATGTAAACAGGAGAAAGACATGGCAATCCATCCCTGAAGCAATCCCAAAACAATCAGCCATTGACTCATACTCCAACTATGAGTCAGACTAGACTCCACGGCACCTAACAACATTTAAAGTGCAGAATATTACCAATCAAAGTTGATTCAAACAACTTCTTCCCACTTTTTTTTTCACTGCTTTTATGTACCTTCTTAGAAATGGGTCCATCCTTTTTGCTTATCAGAGAAACAATGGACAATCGTTCTTATCAGGTGGTTTTAAGCTGAACTTGAAAAATCACTTCTTATTCTGAAACATTAAACCTATATATAACAGTATATAGCCATGACTGGCAAGTGTTTACTTCCTGTTGGGGGTCATGTCCTGTGTAGTAGCAATGGGAGGCCCCTTACACTGATAACTAGATGGAAAATCCAAAAGGACTATAGTAGAAAACTTATTGTAAACTCACAAACTCACCACCACCAGCAGGGGTTTGCTTTTTGGCAGAGCCAAGGTAACACTTGTGATTTTTTACATCTCTTAGTATGTGGCAATATTTATTTATTTATTTGGAAGATTGTGCCTACCACTCTGTATTTATAGATATTTATGAAAATGTAATCCACTTTTTTCCTCCTTTCTGATTAAGAGAAAAATAAAATTTATCTCAGCTTCTGTTGTTTCTGCAGTCCGTATGACCATGTAAAAGCATGTTGGGATGTGAGAATTAAAGGGGTAAAGGAAGGGGGAGAGCACTTAGAGAATCTGGAGAAAGTGAAATTGAGAAATGTTATCAGAAATTTTAAATATTCCGAGGTTTTTTCCATTTATAAGCAGACTCAATTTTCACTAATCTAAACAGAATTACTGAAAATAATGAAATTTTATCAATATGGGCTTCTGTTTCTGGTCCCTCTAGCCCTAAAAAGTTTCTTTTAAAGAGAATTTTTTTAAGTTGGAAAATACACTAACATAAACTACATCAGTATCCCAGGCAACCAGATGCTGTGTGGTGTTCATCATCTTTCTGTCACCATAAATACCTGAGATAATCAACTTACCAAGCAGAAAGGTTTATTCAGCCTGCAGTTTCGGAGGCTCTACTTGCTGACCTGAAGAACCCACTGCTTTGAGATCTCTGGCTGGGGAGCAGTGCATGATGGTGGATGCACATGGGGGTGGGGGGACAAAACCACTGACCCCATGGCTGGGAAGTAAAAGAGAGGACCAGGAAGGGGCTTAGGTCCCACCGTCCTCTGCCAGGGCTCACTGCCAATACCCAAGACCTTCCCACCAGGCCCCCTCCTAAAGCTTCCACCCCTCCCAGAGGGCCATGGGCTTCAGAAGGCCCCCTAGGAGCTAAGCCATATCACAAGTACACAGCACACAGCGCGTTCCTGCTGTGACGACAGGTCACTAAGATAAAGAATCTCTTTCGAGGTCAGTGTTCTCATCTGGCTTCCAAAACCTAAGAAGCAAAGTTGCTTATTACATATTTGCATTTCTGTTTTCTAATTCCTGTCAGCTCAAGCCTACAGTTAATTTTTATCACCTGACTTTAGCCGTTGGCTTTTCCCTTTTAACAATCACTGTAAAACAATCTGGTATAGGGTCTACCATTTAAATTAATGTGCAAATTGCCTCCTGACAAAGTCTGCAAGGGAACTTCCTCTTGATTATATTCCTTATTAGAGCTTGAGTGTCCAAGTCTTCCACACTACAGATAGGTCATGGGTACAGGATAAAAATGTTTCACTTCTTTGGTCACACAAAGCAGACTTACGAAAAGCAGGTATTACTGTTTCAAAAGTTCTCTCCAGGATTTTTAAATAAAATGACTTTCCCTTGGCTTATAAATTTCATCCCTCCATAGTAATTAAGAAATACAAGCCAAAGGGGCAAGTGATTCTTAATTTTGTTCCTGCATCACAAGACCTGAAAACCTACAGAATTGGAGCAGCACAAAAATAATACCTTGAGAATAAGTAGACCTTTGTTCCTCTATATAAAGAGAATTAAACACTGAAAAGAAGAAATGCATCATGGATATTTCCCTCCCACAGGCTGTTAGTGTTCCTTTCTTTCCCCATAAGAATCTTTCCTGACTAGAGAAAGGAAAACTAAAGCTTTTAGCCCAAAACAATTGGTGGGGTCAGGATGTGAGAGGGTAAGAGAAGAAAAATGTGAATGTGTGTGTGTGTGTGTGTGTGTGTGTGTGTGTGTGTGTGTGTGTGTTCCAGTCCATTTTATGAAGCTTTATATACATCTGGCTTCTGTGACCTAATCACATACAGGGTTGCCAATATTTAAAGCCCAACATTTGTCTTGCCTGTATAATTATCAATCCATGCTGAACAAAGATATTATCAAACTTACATGTGCTTGTATAGGTACTATTTACACAAAACTTTCTTACACCTTAATTCATTTAACACTTAAAATCACATAGCTTTCACTTCCAGCCATGGCATGGTAACTGGTAGTAGTCTTACCCACCTGCCAAAAACCTTAAGACAGAACAAAATACATGAGGCAGCCATTTCTAGGCAGGGAGTAGCATAGGACTATGGTCCCTGAGAGAAAGGAGACTTGCAAATGGAGCCCCACAATCATCTCAGCTTTCTGCCTTAAGAATACTTGACAGCCAAAGAATAGGGAGGTGGGTCCCAGGCAGAGTGTCAATCTCATGGAACTGAAAAAGCAGCTAGAATGTGTGGGGCAGAGTAGCTGAAAAGAGGGCACTAGGAAAAGGAGAGGTTTTAGAAGTCTGCATGCATATTCACTGCAGGTCTCTGGCCAAAGATTGAGTAGCACATGCACAGGAAAGCAGTCCTGATGAAAATCATCAACTATAGCACTAGGAAGTAGACAGTGAGGAACGCCAGGGGCCAAGCAATGCTGGAAAACATTAGATATCCAACCCAAGCCAGGCTGAAGAGACCTCACATAGTGCACCACATTCCAAAGGCTGTGCCTTAGTCTTAGGACTAAGCCCTAGAGAAAGAAGGCACACCCTAAAACTAAATTCAAAACTGAATTGCACTTGCTCTAACAAAGAATTACAACAATCCTTAAAAAACTAAGATGATCTGCCAATAATTCAAGTGAGGCTGGAATAAAACTCAATACCCTTTGAAAGGAGATGACATGATCCAAACTCAACACAGGATATAATCTACAATCCGCAACAACAACAAAAACTGGGCATGAGAAGAAACAGGGGAAAATAGCCCATACTCAAGAGAAAACAAATTCACTAGGTATTGGAATTAATGTGCGAGAACTTTAAAGCAGTTACTGAAAATATGTTCAAAGATTTTAAAAGATATATCATCATAATGGACAAACAGGTCAGGGATCTTCACAGAGAAAGAAAAAATAACCAAACAAGTTCCAGAATTGAAAAATGTAATATCTAAAATGAAACCTTCATTGAATAAGCTTAACATCAGAATGGAAATAAAAGAAGAAAGGGTCATATAAAATAAAGTTAATATAAATTATCTTATCTGAAGAACACAGACAAGTTTAATAAAATAGGCAGAGCCTCAATGATCTATGATACATTACCAACCTGTCCAAAATATGTATAAGGTGAATTCCAAAAGGAGAAGAGCAGAAAAATAAATGGAGAAAGTTTTAAAGATAAATTGAGTGGCCAGGCGTGGTGGCGCACGCCTGTAAACCCAGCGGCTTGGGAGGTGGAGGCAGGAGGATCGCAAGTTTGAGACCAGAGGCAGTCTGCATAATTTAGCGAGACCCTGTCTCAAAAAGTAAAAAAATTGGCCTGGGGGCACAGCTCAGTGGTCCAGCACTTGCAAAGCATGCAAGCCCGAGGCCGTGGGTTCAACCCCCAGTACCGGGAAAAAAAAAAAAAGATAAATGGAGTGAAAAATTCCCCACATTCATTAAAAATAAATGTACTAATGCAAGAAGCTCAGAAAACCCCAGAAAACCCCAGGTAAGATAAATACACAGAAGATCATACTTAGGCATATCATAGTCAAACTACTAAAAACCAAAGAAAAATCTTGAAAGCTGCTACAGAAAAATGATACTTTACAAATAGTGGTACAACTATAAGAATTACTATTGATTTCTCATCATAAACAATGGAAGCCAGACTACAATTGAATGACATGTTGAAATGGTTGAAATAAAATAAAAGCTGCCTGTTCATAATCATACATAGAGAAAAAATATCCTTCCAAATGAAGGTGGTTTAAAACTGAGCAAAATTGTTGCCAGGCTAAAAGTAAACAACACCAGATGGAAATTTAGAATCACTGGAAGAAAGGTCATCAGAAATCATAAATTCTGAATAAATTTAAACAACTTTATATAGTATATACTTGCTTCCCCTGATTTCTTTAAAAGAAAGCTTAAGGCAAAAATTATAACACTGTGTTGTGGAGTTTCTAATACATGTAGATGTGATACATATGACAAAATTCCTACACAGGATGAGAGGAGCAAATAAAGCAATATGGCTACACAATCATAATATTGTATGTGAAAGTCATGAAAAATAGGCCATAAGTTAAGGATCTGACTCAAAGAGTCAGACTCAATGGCACCTAACAACACCAAGCTAAGGATGTATATTGTAATCCTCAAAGCAACTACTAAAGTAATAATGATAATAATAATGCAAAGAGGTATGTGTAAAAAGTCAACAGAAATATTAAAATAGGATACAAAATATTTAATTATTCCAAAGAAGTTAGTAAAAGAGGAACAGTAGAACAAAAATGAAAGGGCACAAATGGAAAAGTGGTAGACTATATCAAATCATATCAATAAACATTAAATATAAATGGACCAAATGCAGCAACTAAAAACAGCAACAGTCAAAATATATTTTCAAAAATACCCAACTATAAGCTGTCTATAAAACATGCACATTAAAGAAAAGAATGGAAATATATCCATTGAAAAGAGTAAGTGTATATGAACTTTTAAAAGATAGAAAAATCAAATAAAAATTCTTTATTTTAAAAAAGATATATGAACTTACTATATTAGTATCATGCAAAATAGGCTTTAAATCAAGGAATACTGCCATATATAAATACTTCATAATAATAAAAGGTCAAGTTCATCAGTGAGATATAAAAATCATCAATATTTATGTCCTTAAAAACAAAGCAACAAAATACATGAAGTGAAAGTGATAAAACTGAAGGGAAAATGGACAACTCCAAATTTTCGTCAAAAATGTAAAAATCTCTCAGTCACTGATTAAACAGAAGACAAAAAATAAGTAAAGATACAGGAATATATATTAGTTAGAGTTTGAATCACTGTGACAAATACCTGACATAAACAACTTAAAGGAGGAAAAACTTACTTTAGCTTATAGTTTCAGAGGTTTCAGTCCATGGTTGCTCGGCACCATGCCCTTGGGCAGAACATTATGGCAGTTGGCATGTGTGGCAGAGGAGGTTCTTCATCATGGCAGACAAGAAGCAGAGTAACACCTTAATAGAAAGCCAGACAAGATATAAACTCCAAGGACATGCCCCCCAGTAACCTACTTCCTCCAACCAGGCCCCATAGTAAGTTTCTACCACTCTTCAAAATAGTGCCGCCAACTGAGGACTAAGCATCCACACATGAGCCCATGGGAGACATTTCATAGTCAAACCATAACAGTATCTAAACATTGCTTACTGACCCCATCTAATTGACATTTATGGAATACTAAATCCCCAAACTACATAATACATTGTTTCCAAGTACAAATGAAATGTACATCTAGATAGGTATTATGAGGTGGGCATGGTGGCGCATCCCTATAATCCCAGAGACTTGGAAGGTAGAGGCAGAAAGATCACAGTTTTGACGCCAGATGCAGCCTGTGCAACTTAGTGAGACTCTGTTTCAAAATAAAAGATAAAAAGAGGGGCTGAGGGTGCAGTTCGGTGGAGGAACACTTGCCGAGCACGCACAAGGCCCTGGGTTTAATTTCCAGAACCACAAAAAAAAAAAAAAAAAAAAAAAAAAAAAAAAAAAAAAAAAAAAAAAAAAAAAAAAAAAAAAAAAAAAAAAAAAAAAAAAAAAAAAAAAAAAAAAAAAAAAAAAAAAAAAAAAAAAAAAAAAAAAATCTGCTTGAACAAAAACAAATGTCAATTAATTTAAAAGTTCAGAATCTCTCTCCTGTCATTTAACTAGAGATCAATAACAGGAAGATGTTTGGAAAATCTTCAAATAATTTGAGTTAAATAGCACATTCATAAATAACACAGATCAAACAACAAACCAAAAGTAAAACTAGGAAATATTTCCAAATAAATGATAAGAAAATAACACACCAAAATTTGTAGTATGCAGCTAAAGTAATTCTTTCCTTAAACGGAAGTCTGTATTTTAAAAGCTTTTATTTAAAAAGGGAGAGGGGGGCTAAAATCAATCTAAGTTTCTTAAGAGGCTGTTTTTGTTAGGTGCCATCAAGTCAAGTCTGACTCATAGCAACCCTAAGTATAACAGAACAAAACACTGAGCAACCCTAAGTATAACAGAACAAAACACTACCTGACATGCCATACACACGATCTTTTTTATATTTGAGCCCCTTCTTGCAGCCACTGTGTTTCTAGTCATTTTGAGTCATACCACATCAGCAATGGAGGCCCCAGGAACTTTACTCCATTCCCATCATTAAGGTCAACTCTACTTTGAGGAAGCAACTCTTCCCCAGGCATCTCTGAATTCCTTCCAACCTGGGGGGCTCATTTTCCTGCACTATAGTTGACAGTGCTTCTCCACTATTCATAGGATTTTCAATGGCTAATTGTTTCAGGAGTGGGCTGCCAGGTCCTTCTGCCTAGTCTGTCCTAATCTGGAAGCTCAGCTGAAACCTGTTCACCAAGGGTGGCCCTGCTGGTATATGAAATACCAGTGGCATAGCTTTCAGTGTCACAGCAACACACAAGCTCCCACAGCACAAGGAGCTGACATGTGGGGGCTTAAGAAGCTAGAGGGGAAAGAAGAAAAACTTAGTTCCCAAATAAGTAAATGGAAGGGAAGAATTTAAGTAACAGCAGAAGTAAATAAATTAGAAAACAAACAATGGAAAGGATGATGTCAAGAAAAAACTAGTATGAGGTATGATTAAAAAAATATGGTGAATGTTTAAATTTTAAAAAATTGTTATAGAAGACAATATTGTTGTTGACATTAACCCCTTCAAAATACTACCCCTGGCTTTAAATACACTTATCCCATAGTTCTTGACTCTTTCTGAAGGAGTTCTGGAAGTCTTCTTTCATGAGTGTCTTTAGTTTCATCCTCCACCATGACAAGCTCCATGTTACACATAGCTTTTGGTAGAGCAATTTCTGTCAAGTAAAAGCATGATGGTGTGTCCTCATCCACCTATTTCACCAATCTGGCACCATGTGACTTCTGGGTCTTCCCCAAAGTCAAAATGACCCTGAATCAATTCAGGACATGGAGGCAACCATGACTGCACAACTAAAGACTAAGGAATAGTATGTGAAATACTTAGTAGAATTTACTAGTGAAATATATGAACCTGGAATTTTATGGGATTTTTGCTTTGACAATTAACTTTTTAAGTAGATATTAGGCTACTCAAATTTTGTGCATTATCTTGTGTCAGTTTTGATAAGTTCAGACTTTTAAAAGTAATTTGTCCCTTTCATTGAAGTTGTCAAATTTATTGACACAAACTTTTCCAGAGGATTATTACCCTCCTAGAATATGATAACAGAATAATCTTGATGCCAAAACTTGACAAAGAAATTACAAAGAAAAAAGATACAAGAAAAAAATACTTTCTAAAAACAGCTGGGCATGGTGGTGCATACCCATCACTCCAGTGCTTTGCAGACTAAGGCATGAAGATCACGAGTTGGAGGCCAGCCTAGGCTACATAGTCAGACACTGTCTCCAAAAAAAAAAAAAAAAGAAAGAAAGAAAGAAAGAAGACAAAATATCCAAACTATTACAAATTAATAATCCTTAAAAATAAAGATCAAAAATCCCTAACAAAATATAACAAAGAAAATCCAACAATATATGAAAATAATAATACATCATGACCAAGTAGAGTTTATTCCAAGTATGAAAGGTTGGTTTACCATTTGAAAATCACTGTAATTCACATTCACATTTTCACCTAATGTTTTAATAAAGGAGAAAAATCATTATCAATCAATAGAGGTAGGAAAAAATCAGACACAATTTAATACTCATTCATGATAAAATTTCTCCACAAACTAGGGACATAAGAGAAATTCCTCCACTTGATAATGTGCATATATGGAAAACTCACAGCTAAACATCATATCCTTACATATCTTAACATTCTGATCTTCAATTAGGAACATGACAAGAATGCTCTATTTTGCTACTTCAATTGTACTTGACATAGTCAGGAAACAAATAGAATGCAAATATAAAAATATCTCTATTTTCAGACGCCATGATTATCTATGTACAAAGCCCCCAGGAATCCACAAAGCAACTATCAGAACTAAAACTACAAATAACAAATTTAGCAAGCCATATATATATATATATATATATATATATATATATATATATACACACACACATATATATACTGCAGGCTAGAAGCCATACAAGAAACAACTGGGGAAAAGTTGCCTCCTCAAAGTAGAGTCAACCTTAATGATGGGAATGGAGTAAAGCCCCTGAAACCTCCTTCTGCTTGATGTGGCATGACTCAAAATGAGAAGAAACATAGTGACTGCAATGATGGGTTCAAATCATGTGCATTACACAGTGGTGGATAATGTTTTGTTCTGTTGTACTTAGGATCGCTATGAGTTGGATCTGACTCAAAGTCACTTAACAACCATATATATATATATATATATATATATATATATATATATATATATATATATATATATAGTTGTTGTTGTTAGGTGCTGTCGAGTCAGTATCTGACTCATAGCGACCCTCTGTAGAACAGGGGAAACACTATTGTCAGTGCTTCTCTGCTGTTCATAGGATTTTCAATGGCAGATTGAGTTTTGGGAGGGGGTTGCCAGGTCCTTCTCCCAAGCCTACAGCTTCTGGTGTTCCCAGGCAGTTTCCCATCCAGGTACTAACCAGGCCCGACCCTGCTTAGCTTCGAGATCTGACAGGATCGGATGCCACAGAGCTACTGCTGCAGAATATACATACATACATACATATATATATATATATATATATATATATATATATATATATATGGCTGGTAGTGTAGTTCAGTAGTAGAATATGTAGTTGTTATATTTTAGACCTTGGGTTCCATCCCCAGAACCAAAATGAATAATTAGTTGACTGTCATATATGCAAATAATTGGAAAGTAAAATATTAAATGGGAATGTAAAGATTCCATTTACAATAAGGTCAGAAACATTAACTGCTTAGGAACAAACAAAAATACAAAATAATTAGGGACAAATTTAACAAAATACATAAATATTATGAAACATTGCCAAGAGAAATTAAAGGTATAACCACTTGGAAAGATACACTACCTTGCTAATTTGGAAGACTCAGCAGGCTATGATACAGACAAGCAGATTTAAAATGCATATGGAACCAGAGGATCTAACTATATTAGAAATGTAAGAAACAATCCCACTGAGAGCTTGGGTGAAAGGGTGCTGACCTAATTAATTTTGGAAATGAGTGGAGTCTGTGAGACTAAAGGCAGACTAAAGACTAAAAGAAAATGCACATAAAGCTACAGTCTAGTTCATTAGTATAGTTGGCCACATATAGAAATGCTTACAGATCTGTATATACACACGGGTTAATTTTCATACATATATCTCCTCGTTCTGTCAGAAGACTTAAAACAAACAATACTCCAATAGTAATAAGTACAGCTAGCACCCAGATCTTGGTTTTCAATGTCATTTTCCAATAAAAAGAACCACAGCTTCTCGGAGAAACGGATGATTCCAGGATTGGGACATGAAATATGCAAGATGAGCCTGGTGTATCTTATACTGATGGAAAGTAGGACGCACTAAAAGGACAAACAAAACATACCGACCCAAATCAATGGGGGCATGTCAAAAGGACACAAGGGCCCAATGAAAGAGCTCCCAAGTTGGAACAATTTGAGCAACAATAAAAGTATTTGTTGTTGTTAGGTGCCGTCGAGTCGGTATCCGACTCATAGCGACCCTCTGTACAACAGGGGAAACACTATTGTCAGTGCTTCTCTGCTGTTCATAGGGTTTTCAATGGCAGATTGATTTTTTTGGGGAGGGGCTTGCCAGGTCCTTCTCCCAAGCCTACAGCTTCTGGTGTTCCCAGGCGGTCTCCCATCCAGGTACTAACCAGACCTGACCCTGCTTAGCTTCCGAGATCTGATGGGATCGGATGCCACTGGGCTATGGCTGCAGGCAATAAAAGTATTACAGGATTATAACTCCAAATATAAAAGAGTTCTTTAAAAATCCAATTGATATAAATCATTGAATGAATATATAGATAAATAGGGAGATAAGAAGTAAATTTTCCATGCAGAAGAATTCCAGATAATTTACATATGTACTCCATCCTGAAGAAGGGGCAGCATAAATCTCCATTCCTTGAGTGCAGAATGACTTCCTTCCAAAGAGATAGTATGGAAAGGTAGAAAAAAGAGTAACATTTCTGCAGAAATATCCAACAAACATGACCTTAACCGTATGGTTAAGGTCAATACCAATGATCAAATGAAGTAAGTCATATTTATAGCTCATATCTTTGATATGATGTGATAAAAATGACTACTTCTATGATCTTTCAAAAATCCATTTTAGTTAGATTAGGATAAAAATTCCAATACAGAGATATCCTACAAAATACTTGAACGGTATTCCTTTAAAACTGCCAGCTTCATTGAGAAAGAGAAAGAGAAAGAAAGAGAGAGAGAGAGAGAGAGGAAGAGGAGGAGGAGGAGGAGGAGGAGGAGGAGGAGGCGGTGGCGGCAGTGGCGGCGGCAGCAGTGGAGGAGGAGGAAATAGAGGAGGAAGAGGGACAAGAGAAGAAAATCTGAGGAGCCCAAGGAGACATGTCAACTAAATGTAATTTGGTATCCTGGATAGGATCATGGTACAGAAAAACAACATTAGGCAAAAACCAAGGAAATGTGAATAAACTATGGACTTGATTAATAATGTATGCATACTGGCTCATTCATTATAATGAATGTAACATACTAATATGTTAATGATTTAAAAAACTGGATGTAGGGTACATGAGAAGTCTCTGTATCATCATCTCAATGTCTATAAATCTAAAAACTAATAGTCTATTTTTTTAAAAAGTATGTGGAAAATACAATGGGGTACAATTGACAAAAACAAAGCAAAAACTTGAAAAAGAACAAAGCTAGATGATTTATATATTTGATTTCAAGACTTGTATTCATAAATGTACAGTATGTGATATTTGCATATGAATAGACAAATAAATAGAATAAGGTAAGAAGTCTAGAATTAGACTGACACATGACCAATTGATTTTTGACAAAAGGGCCAATGCAATTTAGGGGAACAAGACTTTCCAAAAAGTGCTGCTTAGCCAATTGGATATTCATGTGATTAACCATGTGATTACCTCATACCACATATAGAAATTACTCCCAAATGCATCAGAATCTAAACATAAAGATTATAAATATTCTAGAGGAAAACGGAATTTCTTCATGATCAAGAGGAGGCATAGAAAGCAATCATCATAAAACAAACACAATGGTAAATCAGTTCTTACTATGTTGCCCAGGCAGTTCACGAACTCCTGGTCTTAAGGGATCCAACTGTATTCAGCCTCCCTTGTAACTGAGACTACAGCTATGTGCCACCATACCTGGCCTAAAATCAACAACTGAGCTTGAAAAAGTATCATTAAGGAATGGTAGAATAAAATTATATTTTAAAATAATATATAGACTGGAGTACAATCATAAACATACAAACACACACAGACCGAAGGACTTGTATACCCAAGTTTTGTAAGGAACAACTGAAAAATAAAGGGAACTCAATTATTTTAAATGGGAAAATTTTAGACATTTCATAAAGGAAACTATATGAATATCCGATAAATATATAAATGTTCCATACCATTAAAAAGAAATTTTAAAAGTGTAGTGAGACACTACTACACACCCATGAGAATGGCTGAAATTTAAAAAACTGATAACATCAGATGTTGACAAGGATGTGAAGCACACAGAATTCATTGTTAGCATAAAATGGTACAACTATCTTGGAGAAGGTTCTGGAAAGTTTCTTATAAAACTAAATGAAAACACAAGTTCACACACACACACACACAAAAAAAAAACACTTGTGAAAAGTATTCACACAGCTTTTACTCATAATAGTCCCAACTTGGATATAATCTATGTGTTCACCAATAACAGAAAATAAGCCCTGGTATATTCATACATTAGAATTCAATGTAATAATAAAAAAGGCCTAGTTAGCAGTGAGCACATCTATCACCCCGAGCCTGCTTTCTACATGCCTTGTGCACCAAGGTGTTCAGGTCATTTTCATGGAATCAGGGCCCTTTGGAGAAAAAAGCTTATTCTGGGGCTGGAGTTGCAGAGTCTGGAGTACCTTGTGCAGGGAAGGAAGAAAGTACTTAAAGAATGATGAAAATATGTGAACAGAGCCCAGAACCAGCTTGAGATGGTTCCCAAGGGACAAATTTGGGAAAATTTAAGCATCAAACAAATGAGAGTATTGCATTATAAGCCACTGAGTAAGAACCTCTGAGTTCATATGAATATAAATAAGTAGGAGAGAAAGGAAAGTTTAGTATAGAATGGCAACCAATAAATACAGGAGTAAATTAGAATCAGAAAATAATGTTAAAGGAGTGATAACCATTTAATGAAGAACCAGAAAAGCAAAGAAATAGTTACTTTACAGTGGCTAGACTCCATGATCCCAATGTGACACAGGACATGTCCTTTCAAGAGGAGAATTTGTGATAAAAATACAAAACCTAGCTGGGCATGGTGGCACATGCCTATAATCCCAGCACTCAGGAGGCAGACACAGGAGGATCTCCCCAAGTTCAAGGTCATCTTGGGTGACATCACAAGATCCTATCTCAAAAAACAAACAAAACCCCACACCAGAAAAACCCAGTGACTGGCGTGCATACACAAACAATATATATATACTATGTGTGGTGTGTTGTCGTTGTTGTTAGGTGTCATCAAGTTGGGTCTGACTCCAAGTGAACCTATGTACAACAGAACAAAACACTCTTTTACTGTGCCATGCCTGGCACTATGTCAGTGTTTCTCTGTCGTTCATAGGGTTTTCAATGGCTGATTGTTTTGGGATTGTTTCAGGGCTGGGTTGCCAGGTCCTTCCATTCTTGCAGTGCTGGAGATCAAACTCAGGGCTTCAGAGCAGCACTCTATCAACTGAGCTAAACCCCAGCCCCATATGTGTGTGTGTGTATGGCTGAGGAAGACAAAGGCAGGCTGAGGAACAAATGATTCAGATTAAATAAGCATGACAGCTGGGTGTGGTGGCACAGTGCAAACCTGTAATCCCAACATTCCATGCAGAGAGAGACTAAGGCAGGAGGAGGATCTCAAGTTTGAGGCCAGCCTAGGCTACATGGTAGGACTCTTGTCAAAAAAGAAAAAAGAAAAAAAGAGGAAAATAAAAGAAGAGTGATCTGTAATGTTGTAATGTTCACAGTTCTTCTCTAAATTAATCTAGACACTCAGTGTTAGAAACTCATTGTCCAGGCTCCTCAGTCTGTCATTGGAGACTCTAACCTGGTCCCTGCTAATGTCCCTGGCCTTGTTTCTTCAAGAGGCACTGCAGCCTGCTTCCTCTTCCCAGCCTCCACTTTGTGCTCTCACAGCACCCCCTACATGCTGCTCTGTGCATAGAAACCAGGCTGATGCTTCTGAAGAAGTCTGCTCAAGTCACTCCTCAACTCCAGTCTACAGGCTTCACCTCTCAGGCTTGGCTAACACCCCAGCTCCTAAGCCCAGGCCATGGGTGTAGCATATTCCCCTATAGTTCCCCATCCCCTGGGTTCTCTGCTCTCTTCCACTCCCCTCACTCAGGTCAAACCTGCAGAGCATGATCCTTCCCCAGCCCTCTGCATGCTGTATTCTCTGTCCACACTGCTGTCCTCCCAGGCACCAGCAGAGCTCCCTCCCTCTGCACTCTGATGCCACCACAGGTTTGAACCAAGCAGCACTCCTCCCTCCAGCCTCCATTCTCGGTTGGTCCTCTTCTCCTCAGCAGCACTGACCACTCTCCAACAGGTTATGCTGTCTTCCCTGACAGAATTTAAGCTCCTTGGGTGGGGACTTGGTCTTGTTTCTTGCTACATACCCTTAGTTCTTATCAGAGCCCTAAATGTGTGTGCTATAACCCAGCATATGTGTGCCACCCTCAAAAATAGTCAGTGAATGACTAGATAAATGAAAACATGCATGTGACTCCAATAAAATTTGCAACAGAAGTGTTCTGGAAACTAAGTGATTCTACAATTTATATGAAAGAACACAGGTGCCCAGATAGCACAAAGGCAACAGCATGGAACACCCAGAGCACTGCACTAGCAGAGTCCACAGACCGCAGCACAGGTGGTATTAGGGTCTGACAGCAAAGTCACTGACCAACTGGGAAAGGATTTTTTTTTTAAGATGGGGGGTCTCAACATGTTGCCCAGGCTGGCCTTAAATTCCTGGCCTCAAGGGATCTTCTTGCCTCAGCCTCCTGAGTACCTGGGGCTTTCAGTGTACACCACTGCACCCAGCTAGGAACAGAGTCTTTAAGAATGGTGTTGAGCTGGGCATGGTGGCACACACCTCCAATCCCAGCCAACTCGGGAGGCAAAGGCCAGAGGCAACCTGTGTAACTTGGCAAGACCCTGACTCTAAATAAAAAATAAAAATATAAATGGGCTGGGACTGCAGCCCAGAGGTAAAGTACTTGCAAAGCATGTGTGAGGTCATGGGTTCAGTCTCCAAGTACCATTAACAGAAAAAAAAAAAAAAAAAAAAAAGAATGGTGTTGAGACAATTGTATCATTCCCACGAGAAGCAACATAAAATCGAACTCTTACCTTATACTATTAAAAAAAAAAGAAAGAAAATTTAAAGATGTGACATTCAAAAAGTTTCTAAAATAAGAAAAAAGCATTACTATATAGCCTCATGGTATAAAAGGCTTCTCAAAGACACATTCAACAAAAAATCCAGAAGGACAAGATATATTGGTTTGACTTAAAGATTAAAAACACATATTAAAAATGCACAAGAGCCAGGCACGACGGCACATGCCTGTAATCCCAGCAGCTTGGAAGGTAGAGGCAGGAGGATCGCAAGTTCAAGGCCAGAGACAGTCTGCATAACTTAGTGAGACCCTGTCTCAAAAAGTAAAAATGGGGGGAGGGGGAATGCAGCTCAGTGGTCCAGCACTTGCAGAGAATGCAAGCCCGAGGCCCTGGGTCCAACCCCCAGTACCAAACAAAACAAAACAAAGCAAAACAAAACAAAACAAAACAAAAAACACAACAAACTGGAAGATATTTGCAATCTGCAACATACACAAATCACTCCTGCAACTCACCAAAGTACCAGCAACCCAATAAAAAAGTAGGCAAAGACATATAACAGTGAAACACCAGTGAGGAAACCTGGATTACGTGTGTTAAGTGTGTGTGTGTGTGTGTGTGTGTAAAATGCCCAAGGTCATTAGCAATCACAGAAAAGCTTATTAAAATAATGAGACAGTGGTTTTCACTCATCAGATTAGCAAAAACTAATCAGACAGTATCAAATGTTAACAAAGATGGGCAAAGCAGGAGCTCGGAACACAGCCTGAGCACTGGCAAATAGCCAGGAAGAACCAATTGGCTCTGGTAGAAGCTGGAGATGCATGTTTTCCCACACAGCACAAGGAGTGGTGCAAAAATGCTCTCCCCTGTGGCACGTTCCTCCAGGGAGCTACTGCATATACGTAAATGCCCACTGCCAGAAGAAAAATGCAATGTGCTATATTTCATATTTCATATTCAATCCACTGGAATACAGCAGTTATAAACAGGTCCATACATACCAACACAGATGGCACCCTGACACATAATAGGTAAAAATAAGAAAACAGACAGCTTGAGGAAATCTGTGAACATTTTTAAAGCACCAGAACCGTTCTGTTGCCTTATAGACACTGGGTGAAAAGGTAAACATAAAAACGTACACATAGACTCTGCAGTGGTCACCACCACAGGGAGCAGTACTATGAGAACTGGCTAAAGGGAATTCTACTAAAATGTTAATTTTTTGTTAACAAGAAAAGCTATTACTTCTGGACAGTGGGAAATGTGGATATTTAATTTATGGTTATTAAGTTTTTACTTACATTATACTTCCTCCAGTGCTGAAATTCATGCCCTGTTTCCAATACTGGCAGAAAAACTGGTACTGCTATTACCCGGTGGTGGTGGTGGTGGTGGTGGTGGTAGGCACTGTCTCATAGGCTCCAACTCACAGCCACCCTCATAGGGTTTTCAATGGCTGATTGGTTGGGGATTGCATTGGGAGTGGATTGGCATGTCCTTCTCCCATTGCTGTACCCAGAGAAGGGTGTAATACTGAACTGTATATGTGATTTAAAAGATATTCAAAGGAGAGGTTGACTACATGTGATCTTAACCCTAACTGACAAGTTTCGCATTAACCCTACCATGACTTCAGACTCGCTGCATTCATCAACATGGTGACTTACAAATGAACTGCATATAAGACACTTTCTTCATCCAGGTAAGGACTATTGAAGGTTCAATCTTATGTACTGTACAGTATTAGAGTAATCAATTGGGTTAACCTCTTTCCTCCACCGCCATCTAGTGGAAAGAAGAGGCAACTTCATGTGTACCTTCCACAAGGAAAAATATTACTGGGGGAAGTAAGGAAGCTCTCTTATTCTCCTTTATTCTGAGGTTATTATGTAGTGCACTATTAACCGTTAACTTTCTTTAGAGCCTGCCTCAAACTGGAATTCTTCAGCCTACAGGTTAGATAGGAAGCAAGTGGATATAGCTCTTTCTCTGAGTCAAATTGTTTTTTTCTTTTTTTTTTTTTTTTCCATAGCTTCCACTGACTTGCCTTTCGTCAGGTGTCACTTACAAAAAGCTGTTCTTTTACTTTCTCTTCAGAGATTTCTTCTGTATTGTACTTTAATCAAGTGGTGTTTCAACTTCTTTTCCCCAGGCTGTTCTGCAAACATAATCTACATTCATCTATATTTCGAGCCCTCTAGAATAAAAATTCCAACAGCTGATTTCTATACAAAATGTATTAGTGTTCTTGCATCATTTCACTTTACATAAACTTATGATGGTAAGAAGTTTTCATTTAAAGGACTTTTTGAACATAACACAGTCACTCTAAATGTGCAGTGGGAACTATAAATCGTTCTTCCCACACTGGATGAGAGATTTAAAACATACAGAATCTCACTAAGAGCCAACAAAATAGGCTAGACATTAAAGAAAAATGTCAACATAAAAAAGGAAAAAAAAAAAAGAAACAAACAAAGTTATTAATCCCCCAACTTGCTATCCCGAGTTCGTTCATCCATTTACAATCCAGAGATGTAACTGAACAGGGCACTAAATTACTGAGGAAAATATCAAATGCACTGGAACAAAACAGGTCAATTCTAAATGGCTTTCCATTGCTGTCTGATGTGGCAATGATTCCAAGGGAGCTTTATAACTTGGTTTTCAACTGTCTCCAAATCAGCACTAGCAGGAACAGATATAAAGCAAGCCAAACCACTCCCTTCAGAGGCGTGAAATTTTTGAGATTTTGGTGTAGATTTAAACTCAGTAAGTTTCAGGCATTCCATTTAGATGATCCTGTAGGTTCATACAAACACATTGAATTCTTGTTTCTTTTCCTTCCTCAAAGTCTATGATAAAGACATTAATCCCAGTATTGGGGCTGACGGATGTAAGTTTAAACTTGCTCAGAGCTGCTGGTAAGGAACACTTAAGATCAGTCAGAAAATAACCAAACAGGCTTCTCATATAAGCGCCATGACTCACAACTAGGACGCTGGCCCCCAATTCTGGGGTGCCACTGTCAGAATTCAGTTCAGAGCTGCTGTTTTGCCCTAAAGGAAAAACCTCTGCCAAGCAAGTTTCCAGAGAGTTTCTTGGAGCTCCTGGGGACAACTGTTCCTTTCGAGTGGCTTCTTCCATGACTAGTTGACAAAGAAATTCAAAGAAATCTTTTCCACGACTTTTTACCTATAAGGAGGGAAATAAAAGGTAACAAAGTAACAGTGATTTCCTTAAAATATAAACCTAAGTAAGTGATGGTTAAAATCCTAAAATTTGTATGGAACTATCAGAAACCCCTCACAGTCAAAGACATCTTGAGAAAACAAAACAAAAACAACTCAGGAGGCACTATATTACCTGACTTCAAAATATACTCTAAAATAGCAGCAATCAAAACAGCATGGTTTTGCCATAAATACAGACACACAGAAATGAATGGAATACACAGCCTAGATATAAACTCACAAATCTACAGCAAATTAATTTTCAATACAAGTTCTAAGAATACACAGTGGAGAAAGGGCAATCTTTTCAGTGAGTGAGGCTGGGAAAATTGGATATCCACATGAAGAAAAATGAAGGTAGACTTCTATCTCTTACCAGTTACAAAAATTAATTCAAAATGGATTAAATACTCAAATGTAAAATTTGAGATTATAAAGCTACTTGAAGAAAACAAAGGCAGAATGTTTTAGGATTTTTGAATTGGCAAGGATTTTGACAAGACCCCAAAAGCACACAAAACAAAAGCAGAAATAGACAAATGAGGTAATATCAAATTTAAAAGCTTCTGCACTGCAAAGGAAACAATCAACAGGGCAAAGAGACAATCTACAGAATGAGAGAAGATTTTTGCAAACTATACACCCAACTTCTAGATATCAAGAAGTTGATACCTAGACTATGTAAGGACCTCCAAACATTCCACAGCTAAAAACAAATAAACAAACAAACAACAAAAACAACCCTGACTTAAAACCAGACAATAGACTGAAATAGGACTATCTCCCTCTCTCCTCTCCCTCTTTTTGCAGCACTGGTGTGCGGGGTGGGGGTTGAACCCAGGGCTGCTAGCAAGTGCTTTATCATTGACCTATATCCCAGACCCTTTTTTAATTTACTTTTTTTTTTTTTAGACAAGGTCTTCCTAAATTGCATAGGTTGCCTCTGGTTTGGAGCTCAGAACTCACAAACCTTCTGCCTTAGCCTCCTGAATCACTGGGATTACAGGTGTACACCACAATGCCTGGCCTAAACAGACATTTCTTAAAAGAAGATATACAAGGGCTGAAGGAACAGACATACAAATGACCAACAGGTACATGAAAAAAATTGTTTAATCGCTAATCATCAGAAAAATGCAATTCAGAACACAATGAGTTACCACCTCAGCCCAGTGAGAATGGCTATTATCAAGAAGACAACAGAAGGCCAGGCATAGTGTCTCACACCTGTAATTAATCTCAGCATTCAGGATGAGCAGGCAGGATTGAGAGTTCAAGGCCAGCGTAGAATATATAATGAAACCCTATCTCAAAAGAACAACAACAGTAAAAAAGGTGAAAGGCAGCAAAGGCTGGTAGCACAGATGTGGAGAAAAGGGAATCCCTGCACACTGTTGGTGGGACTGCAAATTAGTACAATCATTACAGAAACAAATAGGGAGGTTCCTCAAAAAAATTACAAATACAACTACCGTTTGCTTCAAATACAACTACCATTTGAAGCAGCAGCCTCCCTGCTGGGTTTATGTCAAAATGTGAGGAAATGAAATCAGTAAGTCAAAGGCACATCTGCACTGCCATGTTCCTTACAGCACTATTCACAACAGCCAAGAAAAGGAAACAACCATCAATTGATGAATAGAGAGACAAAATGGGATGCATATACTCAGTGGAAACTAGGCATAAGAAGGAATGACATCCTGTCATTTGTGACAACATAGATGGAACTGGAGATGACTATATTAAGTGAAGTAAGGCAGGCACAAAGAGATAAGTATAGCATGGTCTCACTCATGTGTGGAAAGTTGACCTTATACAAACTGGGAGCAGAATGGTGGTTTCCAGAGGCTGGGAAAGGGTTGGGGAAGGGGTACTACGGTACAGTTAGACAGAAGTTACAAGTGACTAGGGATAGCGAGTATGGACTGTACACTTCAAAAAGCTAGAAGAAAAGATTTTGGAAGTTTTCATCATAAAGAAAGAATAAATGTTGGAGGAGATAGATATGGTCAGCCTGACTGAAATGTTACACAATGTGCATGTTATCAAAACATCATGATACCCCATTAATATGCACAACTTTTAGGTTTCACCTATCGGTTAAAAATAAATTTAAATTTACAAAACCCACAGAAGTGGCTGCATGTTGTTCTAATATGTCAATATACATAGTACATAAGCAGATGGCTCAATCTATACTTCTGTTCATTCAATCAGTATGTTTACAGGCATAAGCAAGTCCCCACCACGTTCCTGGAAGCACACTGCAGACAAAGATGAGTAAGACACAGTTCCTAATTCCTAACCTCAGAGCTCTCATAGACAGGGAAATCTACAGGTAAAGAGAAAGCCAGAAAATTAGTGCTTACCACGAAACCATGTGTGGCACTTCAGTTCTACTGGAACAACAAATCTTTCTCTTACTAAGATAACAAAAAGTCTTTACAAGCAAATTATGAAAATAAAGAATCAGGGGAAAAAAATATAACCCAAGTCAAAGGAAAAGAGTGGGAGGAAATGTGAGCACTGTGACGATGTCACCAAGGACTGAGGGGGAGTGGAAGCTTGCAGGTTTCACATCCTGAAGCATGTGGTCCCAGAGACCTTCCTGGACATCCCTGAACACATCTGCTTCACAGACTCCCACCATGGCCACGTGACACTTCACATTCAGCCGATTTTTCTTAGAAGTACCATCTAAGGGCATATTTCCTTAAGCCATCACTGGTGTTGACTGCCAACTTAAACAATAAGTGAGAAATGTTGTTGTTGTTAGGTGCTGTCGAGTCAGTATCCGACTCATAGTGACCCTTATAGGGTTTTCAATGGCTGACTGTTTTGGGATTGTCTTGGGAGTGGAATGCCAGGCCCTTCTCCCATTTTTGTGGTGCTGGGAATTGAACTCAGGACCTCAGAGACTGCAGCGCAGCACTCTACCAACTGAGCTAAATTCCAGGCCAAGTGAGAAATGTAGGTTCCTTGAAAAGGAAAAGAAGAAATAATATCATGCAGAGCTATTTTAAAACCAAGCATTTTTCAAACTGTTTGGCTATCATTCACCAACATCTAGTGTATAAAACCAGGCAGAATTCAGCCAACCTGATGTGGTCAACTTCACCATGGCAACTTAGACCCATGCTACGTACCTGGTCTAGCGTCTCTCCTTCAGGTGGGGTGAACATGGGGCACTCTTCCCCCACTGCTTTGGCCATGGCTCGTAGCTCACTTAGCGCCTTCCCTTCAGCAATGCCGTATTTCTGCAAAGGTCCAGTAGATAAAGGTGCCTCTTATGAATTTGCAACACAACAATTAAGGTTAGGTTTCTGGAAATTTTGTATCATCCCATGAACAAGCTCAGTTTCCTTCAATGACTTTACAATTCTATATCTTCTGAACTGCTAACGGAAATGGATTCTGTAGAGGGAAAGGAACACTACAAATATAGTGGAAATCTTGAGTTGTACATCATGACCAAGTGAGTTATACAGAACTTAGTGAAGCAAGTGTAAATAGGAGGTAGGACTTTACTGGACAAATATAGGGATTTGCACAGACTCTAAGGCTAGAAACAAACACAAGCTCAGCAACACATCAGCCACCTCCCATCCACACACACTATCCCACTTGATCCTAATAAGACACTTTGAAGGAGGTATATAAATATACCTCCACACCTATCAGAGAGGAAGCTAAATTTCAAAGAGGAACCAACTAGCCTATATTCTCAAAGCCAGTCGTCAATAAAGTCAAATTTCAAGCCCACATTGGTCTGAATACAAAGTCCACTAGCTCTTAAGCTTTATTAAGACTGAGCCAGAGCAGAGGACATACAAGTCACAAAAGAAACACAGATGGCCAAGAAATGTAGGAAATCTGCTTAATCAGAAGTCAATAATGTGAAAATTAAATGGCACCATTCTTAAGCTATTAAACTGGAAGAACAAAGAAACTAATAATATTAGATGTTAGAGTGAAAAAATGAACTTTTTCCTAGATTATGGAAAGATATTTAGCAAAAAATACTTAAGAGCCTTAAGAAAAAGCACACACTCAGCAATGTCCATTTCTAGAAATACATTAGGTATATCAAAGAACCAACTATAAAGATGTTTTGGTTGGGGCTTAGCTCTGTTGGTAAAGTGCCACACTGCACTCTCTGAGGACCCAGGCTGTATGCCCAGCACCGCAAAAACAGAAGGACATGGCAATTCACTCTTGAAGCAAGCCATTGAAAACCCTATGAGGGTCCCTATGAGTTGGACCCAACTGGACGGCACCTAACAACAACAATAAAGATGTTTACTTTAACAATATTTACATCAACAGAAAATCTAGTCACAACCTACATGTCCATCAGTAGTAGCTGGGTTACAAAGCTTTTGCATTATCTACATACTGGAATAATATAGTCATTAATTAGGTGACAATACCAATGTGCATTTGTTGGTATGAAAAGAAGTCAGTATACAATAAAGGGAATAAATCAGTTTTAACGCAATGTACAGAATTCCATTTATAAAAATGCATACACAGAGTTGCCTCAGTGGTAGAGTTCTTTGTCTGGCATACATGAGGACCTGGGTTAGATCCCCAGCACCACAAAAAATAATAAATAGAAAATAAAAGTAAAAATAAATTTGAAAATATGTCTATTTTTAAAAAAGAAAAATGCATACAGAGATAAGACAGGTAGTGAAAAAAGTCATGAGCATACATACCAAAACATTCAGTGTTTATCAGTGTGTGGTAGAAATTTTGACTGTATTTTTCCCCCAAATAGTTCTCATTTTTAATTTCCTCCAGTGATAAGGCATTACTTGCATGATAAAATACTTAAAGAAACAAATCACTGAAGGCTGAGGCAGGAGGATCATGAGTTCAAGGCCAGAAGCAGACTGTGCAATTCAGTGAGACTGTCTCAAAATGAAAAATAAAATAAAAAAGGACGGGGGGTGGGTGCAGCTCAGTGGCAGAGCGCTTGCCAAGTATGTATGAAGCCCTGATTCATCCCCTAGTACTGGGGGGAAGAAAATGGGAGGGAACACGGGGACTCACAAAAAAAGCAAAAAGGAAAAGAAACACACAAACATTTCTGGTTTGTACTAATTATGCCAAAAGATTTTCATACCATCATCAGATAAAAGTCCAATAATAAAACCCTATTTTTCCAAGATTGTATATATGTTTCCTATAACCAGCCACTCTTGCAGTCCTCAAGTCCAAATCCTATGTCCTCAGCTGTATGTGGAGCCACCCCTATCACCGAGGGGCTAGTAAAAACCAGTTCTTGCTTGGTTTCACAGGAACAGAAGTCTTCCTTACTCTCAACATCTTGGGTGTTACTGCAGACTCTCTGGGCAACAAGGCCATAATGATGACGAGGATCCAGAGAGTGACCCCCGGCCCACCTGTGCTGAGCCCCCAGTGTGGCAGAGCTGCTAATCAAAAGGTGCTAATGAAAAAAAGGAGACAAAGGGTACAGAGACATCTGCTCTGGGCTTGGGGAACCACAGCGGGTCCAAGCCTGAAAGGTGAGTGGAAGTTGGCCAGGTCTGAAGAGCAGGGCAGTGCCCAGACTCGAGTTCAACAAGTAAAGAGCCAGGAGCATTTGGATAACTCAGAGAGGATCCTGAGGCCTGTGATCACTGGTCCAAGTGTGGACTCTGGGCCAGAAGGCCATGTGATCTGACACATGGACTTGACCTCTGTATGTTCCGGTTTCTGCATCTACAAGATGGGGATTAAATTAGGAAGTTTTGAAATCTTCAAAACACTGGGTTGTGAAGATGAAGAAACCTGCAGTGCTTGAAGGAGCACCAGCACATGGCCAGTACCATGCAAACAGCTGGAAGTATCATCACAGAAGCTGGTGCACAGAGCACTAGGGGAGGAGAGAGAGCAGGCCAGGGGTATAGATCAGCTCAAACAGTGCTCTGAGAGCTGGGTTAAAGAGTTTGGATGACCTCCTGATGGTAAAAGAAAAAGTGTCCAAGGGTATAGAACCATATTTGAAAAACACTACTGTGGCTACAGTTGGAAAAGAAGGTGTGCGACAGAGAAAACAAGAATCACTGTTAGACTGACCTAGGTGAGAGGTGCGCTGAATTGCAGCAGGACGGCAGCCTGGGTTCGCAGAGAAGTCAATGGCTTCTGGAATATGCAAAGGTAGAAGTGACCAGATGTTGATAGGTTGCACAGTGCAAGAGAATGTGAAGAGGCGAGAATGGTTTGCACAAAGGGCAAAGCATGAGCAGGCTGGAGGAACAGCCGCTCATTGTATTGAGCTGGAAGTAGCAGTAGGTTGTCCAGCAGAAATAAGACAATGGGCAGTCTGATACGTAACCATGCAGCTCAGGTAAGAGATCTTAGCTAAAAATATAGATTTGGAAGTCACAGGGGAAGCTAAAATGACTCAGGGAGAGGGCAGAGTGAGAATGATGGCCTAGTCCACTAATAACACTGGCTCCTGCTATGTGAGAACCCCTACCGAGCTGAGAATCTCTTTAAGTGTCTGAGCATTGGTTTTTGGGCAAGTGAGCCCTTTTTCTTGGTGGGAATTTATTTCTGCTGGAGCTCTGGCATATATTTTAGATTATAATAGAAAATGTATACAAGATATAAGAAACAATTCGTTAGAAATGCCCTAACCATTTTATTACATTTCTGTCCAGGTACTCAAGAAATCACAGAACTGATAGAGGAGGCTAATGAACTGCTAGGTCAATATTGTGCTATTGGTGTTAGAATGCAAAATATTGCCCTAGCAAGCGACTGGGTTCAGATCTCAGCTTTGAAATTTCCACATGGTTTTGGCAAAATCACACACAGCATTAGGAAGAACCATTGTTGGTATACAAAATGGACATAAGGAAATCTACCCAAGCTTATAATTGAGGGGTAGAACTGGGATGGAGAACTTTTCATTTTTACTTTAAAATTTCTCATACTGTGCTAATTTCTTATATCTTCCTTTATAACTTAAGATATTTATCTCTTCTTATCTCACGATTTTAGTAATTAAAGTATTATATATAAGAATATGTAGCAGTGATGACTGTCATGTAGTTTTTTGGTTTTTTGTTTTGTTGCAGTCCTGAGGATCAAATCCAGGGCTTCAAACATGCCAGGAAAGCACTCAACCACTGAGCTATATTGCCAGCCCTTGTTTGTTTTTTGTTGTTTGTTTGTTTTTTTGGGTTTTCTTTTTTCTTTTTTTTTTTTTGAGATAGAGTCTTGTTGTATAGCCCAGGTTGGCCTTGAACTTGCTATGTAACCTAGGCTTGATTGAACCAACAATCCTCCTGCCTCCACCTTCTGAGTGCTGGGCTTACAGGCATGTGCCACCACACCAGGATACATAGTAGATTCTTAACATACATTAGCAGATTCCAAATCCCCAATAGGACAGCATTTCATTTTTAGCCACATAATAAACTGAGATGGCTTACTCAAGATCCATGGCAGAACACAATACATGAATAAGTTTCTTACCCTTTCTCGAAGTCTTGGATCATATTTTACTATCATGTCCTTGCAAAATTTGCTTTCCTCCAAAATCCCTTGCATGGTCTGAAAATCAAAAGGCAGATATTCCTTTTCTTACAAAAATAATCACCATGAAACTTCAAAGTATACATGCATCTTAATTAACTAAAAAGAACCAGCAATATTTTCCTGTGCAAAAGTTGCTTCTTGGGCTGGGAGTGAAGCTCAGTGGTAAAGCTCTTGCCTAGCAAGCATGGGCCCAAGGTTTCATCTGCAGTACCACAAAAGTTGGTTCTTTCCTGTACTGCTTATCTTTTTGTGTCTTCATATCTAACTTTGACATTTTCAGCTAACCTATCTGCTGGTCCACAGGTTAACTCAACTATAACCCACAGGCTGAATCCACATCTGCTTTTATAAGGGTTTATTAGAACACAGCCACATTATCCACTTATGGACCATCTGCTTGCTCACCACATCAGCATAAACAGAGGTAAGCAGAGACCACAATTTATTAGCAGGCTCCTTGTAGAAAAGACTTGCTAACCCTGGCTCTAGTCCCTAATTCTCCATTCAAGTATGTTTAAACTGCTGTTAAGCCAATCCATTAAGTCTTAATTTTAATATTTTCAGCTTTGAAATTTGCACTTGGTTCTTGTTTAGAGTTTATTGCTTACAGTTCTCTGTTCAGTGTCTTGATGCCATCTTTCACTTATGCATAAAATGGGTATCTTGGAGGGGGAGGGGTAAATGAATAATGGAGAGGAAACTATGCTCAAAGCACATGATATATATGGAAACGTCATAATGAAATCTCTTGCTTTGTATAATAAATATATGCTACTACTAAAAATAAAATGGGTATCTTTTTTAATCATTTCAATTTTTTAAAATTTTTATTGGTAATGTTTTTAAGCTAGCATACAAAATAATGTGCTTCATTTTGTGTATTTTTTGGTGTGTGTGTGGTACTAGGGTCTTTAACCCAGGGCCTCACACATGCTTTGTAGAGCTCTACTACTGAACTGCACCTTTTTTTTTTTTTTCTTTTTTTGTTTTTTTTTTTACTTTTGAGACAAGGTCTTGCTAAGTTACGCAGGCTGCCTCTAGTCTTGAACTTGCAATCCTCCTGCTTCTGCTTCCCGAGTCCCTGCGAATAACAGGCGTGAGCCACCATGCCCAGCTTCTTTACAGTATTTTCATACATGCCCGTTAATGTACGTTGCTCATATTCATTCCCCCATTACCTTCCAATGTACCCCCTTTCCATTCCCACTGGAGCTCTTCTTTCTCCTAAATAGTACCCGTTTCTGCTTTCATGTCGTGTGTGCGTGTGTGTGTGTGTGTGTGTGTGTGTGTGTGTGTGTGTGTATTTATCTACCTAGATTCTGCGTGAGGGAAACTGTGTGACATGTCTTTCTTCCCCTTCTATTAACTTCTCTTGCCCTCTCCTCTTCCCTTTAGTCCCCTTTTTCCCCAAGTCACCCTTCTACTTTCATGACATAGGGGTGTGTGTGTGTGTGTGTGTGTGTGTCTATGTGTATGTAAGTATATATTTTAAGTCTATAGTCCACATATGAGAGAAAATGTGACATTTGTCTTTCTGGGTCTGGCTTATTTCACTTACATGATGATCTCTAGTTCCATCCATTTTTCTGAAAATGCTATAATTTCCTCCGTCTTTATGGCTGAATAAAACTCCATTGTGTATATATACCACATTTTCCTTATCCACTCTGTTAATAGACACCTAGGTTGATTCCATATCTTGGCCATTGTGAATTGCACCACAATAAACATGGATGTGAGGCTTCTCTATGGTATGCTGACATATTCTTTTGGATATATACCCAGGAGTACCACAGCTGGGTCACATGGCAGTTCTCTGAGGAATCGCTATACTGATTTCTATACTGGCTACACTAACTTACATTCCTACCAGCAGTATATGAAGGTTTCTTTTTTCCCACATCTTCACCATATATGGGTACCTTAAAGGGTATGTCTAAAGCTGGATGGTGGCACATACCTGTTATCTTAGCACTTAGGAGGTAGAGGTAGGAGGACGACAAATCTGAGGCCAGCTTGGGCTTCATAGTAAGACCTTGTGCCAAAAAATAAAGAAATAAAATATATAAAGTCTACATCTGGCTGTTTCTCTTTGTCTTTTGCTTTTCCTCATTTTTGTTCAGGTTTTCTGCTTTCATTATATGCCCAGTTACATTTGATGAACATACTACATTTGCAAAACTTTAGAAATCATTTAAATCTATGATTTGCCTTGTTTTTTAACCTCCTCTTCCCAAATTAGATATTATCATCATTACCATTTTATATCTGTTGTCTATATTTCTTTATATGTACCTATGCATACCTTGCCTGCAAACGTACCAGTGTGGCGTCCAGTCCCATCAGATCTCGGAAGCTAAGCAGGGTTGGACCTGGTTAGTACTAGCATGGGAGACTGCCTGTGAACATCAGGTGCTACGGGCTTGGGAGAAGGACCCAGTGACCCACTCCCAAAAAACAATCAGCCATTGAAAACCCTATGAATAGCAGAGAAGTACTGACAATAGTGTTTCACCTGTTGTATATAGGGTCACTATGAGTTGGACACCAACTTGACAACACTTCACAACAACAACAATATATATACTTTTTCCAGTATCTTTGTTCATTCTTCTCTGGAGCTCAGACCTTCCTTTCTAGAATTACTTTCCCTCTCTTTCAATTTTCTTTGAAAGTGACTTTAGAGCCTGTTCATCTGAAAGGTCTTCATTTCACCTGTACCCTAGGAAGTTTCTCCTGGGTGTAAAACCCTAGGTAAATCTTTACTATCTCTCAGCACTTTTAAGAGGTCATTTTTTTGATCCAAAAATTCATATGGAACCACAAAAGACCACGTATAGCCAAAACACTCTTAAGCTGCAAAACGAACACAGGTGGAATCACAATTCCTGACTTCAAGCTATACTATAGAGCAGTGGTTGCAAAAACAGCTTGGTACTGGCACAAAAATAGGCCCAAAGACATCTGGAACAGAATAGAAGACCCAGAAATACCTCAACACACCTATAGCCACCTGATTTTCAACAAAGGAGCAAAGCAAGTAAACTGGAAAAAAGACAGCCTCTTCAGCAAATGGTGCTGGGAAACATGGTCATCCACATGCAGAAAAATGAAAGCTGACCCCCATCTCTCAATATACACGAGAGTTAACTCAAAATGGATAAAAGATCTCAACATAAAACCAGAAACTTTAAAATTTGTAGAAGGCAAGATAGGCAACACACTCCATCATATGGGCTTAGGAAAGTATTTCCTTAATAGGACTCCAATTGCTCAAGAAATTGCAACAAAAATAGATAAATGGGATTACATGAAATTAAAAAGCTTCGGTACAGCAAAAGAAACAATTAACAGAGTCAAGGAAACCCCCAAGGAATGGGAAAAAATCTTCACATTTTATACATCAGACAAAGGTCTAATTACTAGAATTTATAAAGAACTCAAGAAAAAACTCCCCAAAAAACAAACAACCCAATACACAAATGGGCAAAGGAACTGAGTAGACAGTTCTCAAATGAAGAGGTCCGTAAAGCCATGAAACACATGAAAAAAATGCTCAACATCCCTAGCCATTAGGGAAATGCAAATCAAAACAACTCTGAGATTTCACCTTACACCAGTAAGAATGGCCAAGGTCAATAAAACAAATAACAACAAATGCTGGCGAGGTTGCGGCGAAAAAGGAACACTATTACATTGTTGGTGGAGCTGTAAATTGGTCCAGCCACTGTGGAAATCAATATGGAGATACCTTAAAAAACTGAAAATAGATCTACCATATGACCCAGCTATAATACTACTGGGAATTTACCCAAAGGGAGATGGGCCATCATACCACAGAGACATCTGCATCTCCATGTTCAATGCAGCACTTTTCACAATAGCAAGGATATGGAATCAACCAAAGTGCCCTTCAACAGAAGAATGGATAAAAAAAACTATGGTACATATACACAATGGAATACTACTCAGCAATCAAGAAAAATGAAATAAGGTCATTCGCAACAAAATGGATGGAATTAGAGAAAATTATTTTAAATGAATGAACGCAAGCTCAGAAAGAGAAACACCACATGTTCTCACTCATGAGGGAGCTGATTCAAAATTATAAGAAGGAAAAATCCTATTCAAAGGTCAGATTAAAATAAAAGAAGGGGGGGAGATAAGAATGGTGTCAATATAAATGGTCTAGAAAATGTATGTAATTGTTCTAACAAGATAAAAACAAAGACCACTACAGGAAAAGTTTCTATCTTAAACAGAACTGGAACCCAAGGACATATAGAAAAATATTACTAAGTAAAAGATAGAGAAGACTTAGATGGGAAACTTAGATGGGAAGGGTGGGAGCGGGGGAAGCATAGGGGAGAGTAAGGGATAACCTATATGAATAATGTTTATCAAAATGCATATATGGAAATGTCACAATGAAAAGCATGTTGGAATGAATCACATTAAGGTGTACATTAAAAATTTCCAATAAAAAAAAGAGGTCATTTTTTTGATATTGACAAATTCGTAGACAGCCTAACTATGGGTCTTTACTGGATGATGTTTTTCCTCCTTATTCTTTGGAATTCTGCACTCTTACTATGATGAAAGTAACTTGGGATTTCTTTTGCATTTATCCTGATTAGGATTGGTTCCATGTTAGGAATTGGAGAATCTGTTGTCTTTCAATTGTTCTGTAAAAAGATCAAGTATGACCTCTAAATGTTGTTTCATCCCGTGGTCTCTGACATCTCCTCTAGAATGACATCAAAACTTACCATCTTCCCATCTTTTTACCTTTCACATTTCACATCTGTCACATAGTGCCAAATTTAGGTTACTATTTTATGCTTATTGGTCAGTTAACCACCATGTCAGCTGTGTGTAATCTACAATTTAGTATATTCACTGAGGGTTTTGTTTTTAAATTCATTCCCTATTTTAAATTGACCTTATGGTATATAGCTTACAATAAGTAAAATGCACCTACTTATGCCTATAGTTCACTGAGTTTTGACACATGTTCACGCTCATCTTAGTAGAACGAAAATCATACAGAAGAATCCCACCACCCCAAAAGATTCCTTCATACCTTATCAGTAGATCCTTCCCAGCCATGGCCCTAGGCAGCCACTGATCTGCCTTACACAACTGCAGATCTACCTTTCCCAGAGTTTCATATAAACAGAATCATGCAATATGTACTCTTTTGTGTCTGATAAGTTGTATTCTTTGTATGAATATCAAACAGTTCATTCATCCATTTACCTACTGATAAACAGATACTTCCTACCCTATGGCTGCTACAAATAAAACTTCTTGTTAGGTGCTGTCGAGTCAGGTCTGACTCATATACTATGTACATATCCTATGTACAACAGAATGAAACACTCCCCAACACTGTGCCATGCCTGGCACTACTGTCAGTGCTTCTCTGCTATTTATAAGGTTTTCAATGGTGGATTGTTTCAGGAGTGGATTGCCACATCCTTTTCCCTAACCTGTAGCACCTAGTATCCCCAGGCAGTCTCCCATTCAAGAACTAACCAGGCAGACCATGGTTAGCTTCCAAGATCAGGCGGGATCAGATGCTAAGGTGCTACGGCTGCAGACACGAATAAAACTACTTCTAAACAACTGTGTTACATTCAGAATTCTTAATATATAACAAACCTATTTGTTGTTGTTGTTGTTAGGTGTCATTGAGTTAGGTCTGTGGCTGCAACAATGGGCTTAAACAAACAAACAAAAAATCATTTGCCTGGTACAGAGTCGGGGAGTGTTTCATTCTGTTGTACATAGGGTGCTATGAGTTGGACTCAATTTGACAGCACCTAACAACAACAACAAACAACTGTGTACAAGTCTTTGTGTGACACATGTTCATATTTCCCTTGGATAAATTTCTAGGACAGAAACTGTTGGGTAATAAAGTAAATGTCAGTAACATAGTAAATATTAAATTGCCAAACTATATTCTAAAGCAATTGGTTTCCTTTACGTTCTCACGAGCACCGTATGACTTTTAGCTGCTCTACAATCTTTTCCCTTTTCAACTTTAGTCATTCAAATGTGTGTGTGCAGCACGATAGATTGAGGTTATAATTTGCATTTTTGTGATGACCAACAATCATCACACATAATGATTATTTACAATTTCCTCACACTTTGTGGCTTGCCTTTTGCTTTTATTAATGAGTTCTGTTTGGGGCTGGGAGTAGGGGAAAAGGTTGGAGGTGATGTCTTAGTCCCTATAGGTTCTGGAAGCAGATTTTTCAAATTTATATAATGGTTTTTCTTTTGACCTCTCGCCCAAACTTTGACCCTAAACTCACCTGCTTTGCCCTGATGAGATCACTGGAGAAAGCATGAGTAAATATCACATTGCTCAGAAATATGCCAGCAGCAGCTGCTTGTTGAAATCCCATCTCTGAAAGAGGTTCGTCTATTCCTTGTCCTGTGGTGGGACAATAACATTCAAAAATTTATCTAAAGGATGCAAATGAAATCACATGCAAGAACACAGAAATTGTATTTACCTTTATTTTAATGAAACATTTCCTCGGGCACTTTTCCATAAAACTTTTCAAGCATCTGATAACATAATTCATAATTCTACAAAGGCTCATGAACTCAAATGTTTTCTAGAAAGTTGCTTGCCAAATGGTGATGAGAATTCAACTGTCTGGCTTTTCCCTCACTTAGGCTTGCCCACTTCTTTATTAGTTGTATTTAATCAATGTTGGCTCTTATCCAACAGATGCTGCGTTAGAGCAGGAGGAGATTAAATACTTTTCCCCTTTTGATCTCCATTGCCCAAAAGTTCAGTATTGTAATGATATTACTTCTCTTCCCCCCCCCATTTCCCTTTCTTTTTCATTAAAAAATGCTGTGAAGCCTTATTTCCAGAAAAGCTGATTAGACATGGAAAGATCCTCCTACTACCAAAGAACTAAATAACATGTGTTTTGCATTGCTGGGCTCACAGGATGGAAAGAAAATCTCTGAGGGGCGAAGCAACCAAAGACCGTGAGCTGAAGCTGGAGCTCTGACAGGAGAAGGGGATGCTGTGACATCAGCACTCACTGTAGGGTAAGGAAAAGGCCCACTGCCCAGGACAGCAGGGTGGAGAGCCACACTGAAACAAGATTCAGGGGCAAAATCAAATACAAACCCTCTTCAGAGAAAACCACTCTCCATAAAGAGTAACAAGTTCACCACTAATTTAGAGCAAATAATAGCTCAGCCAAAGATCCAACACAAAAACATGCCCCATGGATACAAGTTAGTAGAAACAATGAATAAGAGAATTAGATCCAATAATTAAAATCAGCAAATAGATCTTGGTGCAGTGGCACACACCTGCAATCCCAGCTACCTGGGAGGTGGGAGGCAGGAGAATCACAGGTTCAGGGCCAGAGGCAGCCTGCATAACTGAGTGAGACCCTGTCTCAAGGTAAAACATAAAAAATGGGCTGAGGTGCAGCCCAGTGGTAGAGGATTGAAAAAGTATACATGTGAGGCCATGAGTTCAACTCCCAAGTACTATAAAAAGTAAAAAAATAATAAAATAATAAAATCAGCAATGGAGATTAGAAAATAACTATAAGACAGATTGACAAAAATAAGCAATTAACAAGCAGCATCAAAAACAACCAGAAAGGCTTCTAGAAGAACCAAGTGAATCTTTTAATAATAGAAACTAGAATTGTTGAGGAGGGAAAATCCCTCCGTGGATGCAGATAGATTTGGTTGAAAGGAGGCATAATGAACTGAGAGACAGAGGAAAGATAAGACCCAGAATGTAGCACAGATACAAGGAGATAGAATAGCTCTCAGATACAGTGGAGGTAAGAATGAAAGAATGTGAATCCCTAATGTGCATCTGCTTCATTTTGGCTGCTATAACAAAGCAGCAGAGATCAGGTGGCTTATAAATAACAGAAATTTATTTTTCACAGTTCTGGAGGCTGGACACGCAAAGTCAGGAGCCAGCATGGTGGGGTTCCCGTGGGGTCCTCCTACTGGGGCACAACATGGCTGACTTTTTCTTGCACACACAAATGGCAGAAAGAGGGCCTGTAAGCTCTCTGGGGTCTCCCTTATAAGTACTGCTCATAAGAGCTTCACCCTTATGACCTAATCACCTACAAAAATCCAACCTCCTAAACTTCCACATGAGGGGTTAGGATTTCAACATGACTTTGGTGGGGGGGGGGGGGGACACAAAAATTCAGTCCATAACACACATCTTCCTAAAACCCCAGAAGGCGAATAGGGAAATGAAGGAAAGAAATATAAAGAGGTAATAGCTAAGAGTTTTCCAAGTATAGAGGAAGACAAAAATCTACAGATCAAAGAAATACAATGTACATCAAGTGGAATAATTTTTTGAAACATTTCTCCTATTGTAAGAGAAACTGAAGAATACTAAATTCAAAGAGAAGATTTTGAAAACAGTTATAGAGAAAGACAGATTATCGATCATGGAATACCATCTGACTGACAAGAGACTTCTAAGCAGGAAGAATGAAAGTCAAAAAAGAACAGAATAGCATCTTCCGGGTGCTAAGAGAACCATCAGTCCAGAATTGTGCACTGATCAAGCCCATCTTTACTCTCAGCCAAGATACACACCCTAGAGGACCTTTCAAAGAAAGTATAGTACTTTGGGATAAAGGTCTGAGATGCAAAAAAAAAAAAAAAAGTGATGGGCAGAGCAACTAGTAAACATATACATAAATCTAAACAAACATTGCTAAACAATGAAGACAGTGATGCCTAGGTCAAATGATTTTTTAAAAAAGGACTAAGATACTAGGCTAACATAAGTTCTTTGTATTTTTCAGGACAGGGGATCTTAATATTATACTTCATTAGGTATTATTGAGTGAATGTTTGTTGCTGTTGTTAGGTGCCATCGAGCCAAATTTAACTCATAGAGACCCTCATAGGGTTTTCAACAGCTGATTGTTTCGGAATTGCCTTGGGAGTGGATTGCCACGTCCTTCTCCCATTTTTGCAGTACTGGAATCGAATCCAGGACCTCAGAGACTACAGAGCGGTGCTCTACCAACTGAGCTAAATCCCAGCCCCAAGTGAATGTGTATGCCCCCCTAAAACTGGCCATTGAAATCCTATCCCCTAGGTGAGGGTATTAGGAGATGGGCCTCTGGGAGGTAATTAGAACTTAGGGTGGAGCCCTAGTAAATGGCAGAATGCCCTTAGGAGAAGAGATTGTTCTTGCCCTTTGTCCCCTGCCATGGGAGGATATAATGAGAAGACAGCAGTTGGCAAACCAGAAAACAGGCCTGCACAGGACACTGGACTGGCAGCACCTGACCTCGCACTTCTAGACTTCAGAGCAGTGAGTAGCAAATGTGTGTTGCTGAAGCCACCCAGTCTATGGTAATTTGTTATAGCAGCCCAAACTGACTAAGCAGGTATGAATGTCAAAAAATTAAAAGGTAGAGCCGGGCACAGTGGCTCATACCTATAATCCCAGCAACTAATAGGCAGAGGCAGGAGAATTGCAAGTTCAAGACCAGAGGCAGTCTGTGTAATTTAGGAAGAGCTTGTCTCAAAAAGTAGAAAAATGGGCTGGGGCTGCAGCTCAGCGAGGCCCTGGGTTCAACCTCTAGTACCGCAAAATAAAAAAAAAATTACAATTAAAAAATTAAAAGGTAACCATTAGAAGCATAGAACCAGTGTATTGTATCAAAACCAGTAGGAAAGGTGACATAGGACTGAATAAATAAAAAAGAAAAATAAGCACTTAAGAAGTAAAAGCGTAAGAAGAATGAGGAAGACTAGAAAAAGAGGGGCAAAAAGAACAAAGGGAAAAAAACTACATATATTAGTAACAAAAACGAAGGTAAACATACTATTGCCAGCTAAACAACTGTATTTTTTAAAAACTGATCATCCAACTTACAAAGACAGGGAAAGAATACAAAACAAACCTAAAAATGAATGTGAACACAAAAACTTCTATTCACGTTCCATGGGGTCAGCTTCTCCTGAAATAGGACAAAGGAGCAGTACCTAAGGATAAGGTAGTGAGGAACCTAAGTCCAAGGGGAACTTGGGTCGAGAATGTATCATATGAAAGCAATGGTTCATTTAAGCATCAGACCAGTTCATCTTCAGAAAAGGGAGTCAGGCACTATGGGAATGAAAACCAGTTTCTGACCATCCCAGAAGTTCCTACTACAAAAAATAAAACTAAAAGCTTTTTATAATCACAGCACAGAAATAGCACGTCTGGCTGGAACGTCACCAAGATAGTCTTAAAAACCAGACTGGCTGGATCATAGGGTAATTAAAAGATCTGAGACCAAATTAACAGAACAAGAGAGGAAGAATTGGTTCAGAATAAAGTAACAAACATTTGTGAGATTAGGGATGCTCTTTTTAAAACTCTTCTTTTACTACTAAAATTAGGATAACTATCTTAGCAAAAAAATACTATTAACACCAGTCAGTAAACTTCATGTTTCCAAATATGAAATCATTTTAAATCTAGACTGTTATATTTTAAGACACATAGAACCAATATAATTCTTTTTTCTTTTCTTTTCTTTTTTTTCTTTTCTTTTTTTTTTTTTTTTTGTGGTACTAGGGGTTGAACCCAGGGCCTGGACCACTGAGCTGAACCCCCAGCCCATTTTGTAGATTTTATTATTTTCTGAGACAGGGTCTCGCTAAGTTACACTGACTGCCTCTGGTCTTGAACTTGCGATCCTCCTGCCTCCTCCTCCCCCAGCCGCTGGGATTACAGGCGTGCACCACCACGCCCAGCTACCAATATAATTCTTAATCAGCTGGCCGGGGCACTATGAAGACCCCCATAAAGCACAACTTGGAGAATTGCACTTTGCATCTACTTCACGTCAGAGATTTATTCACGTGGTCAGAAATATGCTCTCACCACCTTTTATGGTTGTTATGGTACTTTAATTCTCTAATTGCAGTCCAACTCAATGCTATTGCAGCCAGCGCTGCTCCCCACCGTCCACCCCACACTACGAAATCTGATTAACTCACATATCACATTAACACTAAAGCAGAGAGCTAAAGGAACAATCAGATTATACCAACCTTGAAGGATTTTTTCCTTGTTAAGTCTTGTTTCTCCACTAAGATAGAGAAAAGAAAAAAAAAAGCTTGATTACCAAATTATACTATTTTTGAGAGGAAGAAAAAAATCAACAATAAAGGCTAATGATATTCATAAAGATCATCTAAATCTTGTAACATATTCCATAATCTAAATAGTTCATTCTAAACTAATTAATACTTGTAATCATCAACTCTAATGAGCTCAAAATTTCAAAACACCTCCAAGTCAAATTTATAGATTGGTAATCAATTGTAAATGAATTACAAGAAGAAAATGTTATTAAAAATATAGATATGCATACATTGTTGTTAGGTGCCACCAAGCTGTGTCTGACTCATAGCAACCCTCATAGGGTTTTCAATGGCTGATTGTTTCAGGATTGTTTTGGGAGTGGACTGCGATATCTTTCTCCCATTTTTTGCAGTGTTGGGGACTGAACCTGGGTCCTCAGAAAGTATGGAGCAGCTCTATACCAACTAAGCTAAACCCTGGCCCCATGCATACATTGTTGTTGTTCTTAGGTGCCATTGAGTTGTGCCCAACTCATGGCGATCCTTATAGGGTTTTCAATGGCTGATTGTTTCAGGATTGCCTCAGGAGTGGATTGCCATATCCTCCCATTTCTGCGGTGCTGGGAATCAAATTCTCGAGACTTCAGAGACTGCAGAGTGGCAATCTACCTGCTGAGCTAAATTCCAGCCCTCCTGCACACATTGTTGTTGTTGTTGTTGTTGTTGTTGTTAGGTGCCGTCGAGTCGGTATCCGACTCATAGCGACCCTCATAGGGTTTTCAATGGCTGACTGATTCGGGATTGCCTTGGGAGTGGATTGCCAGGTCCTTCTCCCATTTTTGGGAATTGAACTCTGGACTACACATTAGCCTTTTTAAAATATAGCAGGATCGCTGGGCGCCGTGGCACACGCCTATAATCCCAGTGGCTCTGGAGGTGGAGGCGGGAGGATCACAAGTTTGAGACCAGAGACAGTCTGTGTAACTTAATGAGATCCTGTCTCAAAAAGTGAAAAAAAAAAGGGGGGGGGGTGAGGGTGCAGCTCAGTGGTCCAGCACTTGCAAAGCATGCAAGCGTGAGGCCCTGGGTTCAACCCCTAGTACCGACAAAAAAAAAAAAAAAAACTAGCAAGATCACAACCTGAAAGTCAGTCTGTTCATTGCTGTGATGAATGAGCAAGTGACAGGACATCAGAATGGGGGAGGAACAAAGTGCACAGGCCTTTAGCACCCTGCCTTCTCCCAGGTCCTACGTTCACCCAAGTCAGCCACATTCTGCAGTGCTGAATACATCTTGCAGACCAACTACATGCTGAACTGAGGCATGGGAGCTACATTTTTAGGAATAAACAAATCTAAATAATCTTGAAGCAACCAGAAGGGTGAGAGGATTGGAAACTTTGTCACAAAATAGCTGGGGCAACTAAGGTCAAAGGGCAAAGAGAGGGAGGCACATGGGTGACTAGGTGATACGGTGTGTGGGGAGGAGAGCTACAATAAAAGCCACCATCAAGAACATAAGAATTCAAGGGGTGGTTAGTGAGGATAACTGGATGCAAATATGACCAAAGTATGTTATGTACATGGATGAAAACGTCACAATAAAATCTAGAACTTGGGACAGTTAAAAGTTTTTCAAGCTATTAAATATTTGCTACATGCAAATAAAAGGGAGACCTTTGGTGGGGCAGAAGGGATGGACAAGAGGGGTCACGAGAGAGTAAGGGAGAAGGTGAATGTGAGCAGCATACAATGAGATGCATGTATGGAAATGTTATAATGAGACCCAGTAAGTTGTACGTGAGAAATTTCCACAAAAATAAAGAGTAAAAATTTAAAAAATAAAATGTTTGCTGATCCATGCCTGGAGATACATATCCAGAACTAGAACCGCAGGGCCACATAGACAGTATACAAATATCAATCTTATTAGACAATTCCAGAGTGGTTATCCCAATTGATACCCCACTGCTGCATGGTTTACAGTCCTCATTGTTATTGTTGTTGTTGTTAGGTGCCATCGAGTCGAGTCCGACTCATAGCAACCCTAGGTACAGCAGATCGAAACACCTGCTGATTCTGTGCCAGGCAAACGATCTTATTTATGTTTAAGCCCATTGTTGCAGACACTGTGTCAATCCATCTGGTGGAGGGTTTTCCTCTTTTGCGTTGACTTGCCACTCTCCCAAACATGATATCCTTCTCCAGGGATTGTTCTCTCCTGACTACATGTCCGAAATACGTAAGACGCAGTTTGGCCATTCTTGCTTCCAAGGAGCACTCTGGTTTTACTTCTTCTAGGACAGATTTGTTGGTTTTTTTGGCAGTCCATGGTATATTCAATAGATGTCTCCAGCACCACAATTCAAAAGCATCAATTCTTTTTCTGTCTCTCTTGTTCAATGTCCAGCTTTCACAACCATATGATGCCACTGAAAATACCATGGCATGAGTCAGACGCACTTTCATCTTTGATGTGACATCTTTGCTTTTCAATACTCTAAAGAGATCTTTTGCCACACCTTTTCCTAGAGCAATGCGTCTTTTGATTTCTTGACTGCTGCTTCCATGGGTGTTGATTATAGAGCCAAGCAAAGCAAAATCTTGGACAACCTCAATCTTTTCTCCATTTATTGTGAAGTCGTGTGCTGACCCAGTCGTAAGGATTTTAGTTTTGTTGATGTTTAGTCGTAACCCATATTGAAGGCTATGATCTTTGATCTTCATCAGTAAATGTTTTCTGGAGGTGTTAACATGTTTATGCCAACAGATTTGGAAAACAGCTACTTGGCCAACTGACTGGAAGAGATCCATATTTGTGCCTATTCCCAAAAAAGGGGATCCAACTGAATGTGCAAACTATCGGACAATATCATTAATATCGCACACCAGCAAAATTCTACTAAAGATCATTGAGAAGTGCCTGCAGTAGTATATAGACAGGGAATTACCGGAAAATCAAGC
>VMDO01002056.1:106474-181075 GCA_007922755.1 Pedetes capensis
GATGTCAGGTGGATATTAGCTGAAAGCAGAGAATATCAAAAAGATGTCTATCTATGTTTTATTGACTATGCAAAAGCATTTGATTGTGTGGATCATAACAAATTATGGATAACACTTTGGAAAATGGGAATACCAGAACACCTAATTGTGCTCATGAGAAATCTGTACATGAACCAGGAGGCAGTTGTTTGAATAGAACTAGGAAACACTGAGTGGTTTTAAGTTGAAAAAGGTGTATGTCAGGGCTGTATACTTTCACCCTATCTCTTCAATTTATACGCTGAGCAAATAATCTGAGAAGCTGGACTTTTTGAGGAAGAACTCGGCATTAAGATTGGAGGAAGACTCATTAACAACCTGCGTTATACAGGTGACACAACTCTGCTTGCTGAAAGTGAAGAGGATTTAAAAAACAGTCCTTATTAACACTCAGTAACTGAGTTTTCAATCTGTGTCAGTCTGCTGCCTGACAGTTGACCTCACTTTGATTTTAATTTGCATTTCCCTGGTTACTAAGGAGGAGTATTCTTTTTGTTTCTCTGCAAACACTTTTGTTTGCAGCACTGGGGGCTTGAATGTAGGCCTTTGCATGTGTTAGGGAAGTGCACTACCACTGAGCTGAACCCCAGTGCCCCGTTATTTGCAGACAGGGTCTTGCCAAATTACGAAGGCTACCTCTGGCCTCAAACCTGTAATCCTCCTGCCTCTACTTCCCAAGTCACTGGGATTACAGGTGGGTACCATGGCATATGGCTATATTACTTTGGTTTTAACTGAAGCACTAGTTTAAAAGAATAATAGTAATTGAATTGATTTACTCAGATCCAGAAAGGAACTACATCAGAACTAAGAGTCAGAATCACCAACTCCGTTCTCTAGGTGACAGGGTATGACTCTGCCCCTTGCTCACCAACCTCTGCCTAGAACAAGGGATCTCAGTCTTGAGCAGAATCAGAACTACCTATGGACTTATTAACACAAGACTGCTAGACTTGACTGACATGTCATTCTGCATGCTTCAATCTGAGTCTAGCTCATATGGAAGTCTTCCTTCCCCAGCACCATTTCCCAACTACTCCACCATTTAAATCCCCCAACTCTGTGCTCCCATTTTACCCTGGCACTACCAACCTAACCAAACATCTGTCTGCTGGCTGACTGTTTAGCTGTTATTCCAGTTCCCTAAAGGGGCAGCCAGATGTTGTACCAAATTGAGGTGTCCAATGCATGGAGAAAATCCTGCAAAATAATACAATTTCAGTGAGTGTCCTCTGCCTATGGAGGGTCACCTAGAAACACTCATCAAAATGACAGATCCTCCACCCTTTCATCCAGCAACCCCATTACTACTTGTTAGGTGCCATAAGTTGGGTCCAACCCATAGCGACCCAATGTACAACAGAATGAAACACTCCTCAACATTGTGCCATGCAGACAATTTTTTTTATGTTTAACCCCATTGCTGCAGACACTGTGTCAATCTATCTAGTTGAGTGCCTTCCTTATTTTTGCTGACCTGCCACTCTCCCAAACATGATGTCTGTCTCCAGGGATTAGTCTTTCCTGACAACAAATCCAAAATATGTAAGACACAGTCTAGCCATCCTTGCTTCCAGGAAGCACTCTGGTTGCACTTCTAGGACAGATCTGTTAGTTCTTTTGGCAATCCATGACATACTCAATATATTTTAAAAATGAGTATTTGCTACCCTATTACTTCTAATGGCAAAAGACTGCAAAAAATTCCTATGTCCATGCATAAGAAATTGGTTTCTTCAATGATAAGAGATAAACAGCGGGATGTCTATCTGATAGAATACTATGTAACTGTGTCCTTTAAAAAGAGAAAGATTACCTGTAAAAAGATGGGAAGATCACCAAGATATATGATTAAGGAGAAAAAACGAATCGCAGAATAATGTAAAAAACATTACCTTTTTAGGAGGGTTTCAAAACCCTCCTAAATATGGGTTCAGGTTCTGGTGCAAGTTCAATATATTAAAATGTAGTGGGTTCAGGTTCAGCGTGGGTTTGAGTTTAGAATTTTAATCCGATACGTAGAGAGATGAATAAAAATTTTTAAAATTTTTATGTATAATAAAATAGCTAATGATACAAGTAAGCTGAGATTTAGCTCAGTTGGTAGAGTGCCACTCTGCAGGCTCTGAGGTCCCAGGTTCAATTCCCAGCACTGCAAAAATGGGAGAAGGATGTGGCAATCCACCCCCAAGGCAATCCCAAAACAATGAGCCATTGAAAACCCTATGATGGTCACTATGAGCCAGGAACGATTTGACAGCACTTAACAACAACAACAACAATGATACAAATACAAAATAAGAAACACTAAAGCTGAACCTGAACCCAATTTTTTCCTCGGTTTGGGCGCAGAAAAAATTTTTAACATGTTTGAACTGGAACGAGTCGGGGTTTGGGTTTAGGTTCAGTTTGAAGCCCTGCTATCTACATATGGATATAAACCCCAATTTAAACCTGGACCAAACCTGAACCCTCTAAATTTTAACATATTGAACCTGCACCCAAACCTGAACCCAATTTTTCACAGGTTTGAAATTTTGCTTTTTAGAAATGAGTGAAATAATAGATATTTCAATCTGCACAAAGAAACACTGGAGAGAGACATAAGAAACTAATAAACATGGTCATCTTTGGGTAGGGATGGAAAAGAAGAATTGTTTTGATCTCTAAATATGTAAACATATTAGCTTTAAAATAAGTGTATGATAAATAAATGAAATTACTGAACATAGAACTATTTAGGCCTTAGGCCAGGTGCAGTGGTGCACGCCTATAATCCCAGCACGCCTATAACCCCAGCACTCTATAACCCCAGCACGCTATAACCCCAGCACGTTATAACCCCAGAACGCCTACAACCCCAGCACGCCTATAACCCCAGCATGCCTATAATCCCAGCACGCCTATAATCCCAGCGGCTTGGGAGGCAGAGGCAGGAGGATTGCAAGTTTGGGACCAGGCAGTCTGTGTAACTTAGCGAGACCCTGTCTCAAAAAGTAAAAAAATGGGCTGAGGGTGTAGCTCAGTGTTCCAGCACTTGCAGAGCATGCAAGCGCAAGGCCCTAGGTTCAACCCCAGTACTGCAAAAGAAAAAAAAAAAGAACTATTTAGGACTTGGCAAAAACCAATACCACTGATTCACCATTATTATTGTTGTTAGATTTTCTGTACTCTAAAGTTCATGCAGAATCTGGAGAAATGGATGCAAAAGAGGACAGTCCTCTCTTACCATTCAGATCAGCAACAGATAGGGCAAGGCTGAGGAACCCTGCCATTTCTAGAAAATGGTATCATGCATTAGATTCACTTCCTTTCTTAGTCTCACAATCGCGCTGAGATCAAACATAAAAGAATTTCTGTTTATAAGTAACACTGGGCATGCGGCACGTGCCTGCAGTCCCTGCGCTTGAGAGGCTGAGGCAGGAAGAACACAAGTTCAGGGCCAGTCTGGGCTACATGGTAAAAAAATAAATAAAATAAATAAATACAAATAACATCCTCCTTAGATTGATTCAGTTCCCAGTAAAAAAGAAACATCCTTTTTTCTAAGTTTTAAGTCAAGTGGGAGGAGAAATTTTTTTTCCACCCCCCCAAAATTATGCAAAAACCACCAAAAAGTTTAGATCTTTACAAACAACACAAATGCAACAGAGAGGTTTACTTTTTATATATTTGCTGAAATGATTAGCTCAGAAATTTAATTTAATCCCAACAACTAATTTGATGAAAAGTTTAAGTGAAAATGCTATCACTTATCAAAAAAGGATCCAAGTAATTTGATAGTTTGAAAAGGTACTGCCCTACCATCTAATGATTTTTCAGCAAAAAGAGAAAAATAGTAGTGCTGTAGTAAAGAATTCCTTTTAGCTGTAAGTCAAAACCAACCACTGCAGACATAACAGTATTATTAATAATCACTGGCATTCACTTTTAACTTTTAGTGCGTATTTCTGCCTTCAAATCACTTTATAAATATTACAGAGCAAGAATCCAAAAATAGAATTTTTTTCCCAAAACCTTTATAAATATTTAGTTTTATAGCTTTTATCAGCTTTATCAAGAAGTTTATGTAAATCCTTGAAGCAAATGTTTAAAGTTAGTTTTGGGGGTGGGAGAGGAAAGCAGATGGCTAAAATAGCTGTACTATTTATCAGTTTCCTTTAACCAAAGTTGGGCTTGTGGCAATCGCAGAGAAGGCAAATCCAGGAGCTGAAAGGTCAGAGGGATATATTTTGAAGGAGTCAAAAATAATGCCACTCATTTTCAAATCTGCAGTGTGATCCATTTCCAAAACAGAACACCCAGCTCCACAGGAATCCAAACACATGTGCCAAGAAGCAAAGTCTTATGACCAGCCATTAATAGGCCTATAAAAACGCACCGTTTATTGTGTAGGTTATCAGTTTATTCTTTACTTAAAAGATAGTCTGTTAGGCCAGATTTATATTATTTGGCATTTCTTTAGAAATCATATAAAAAGGTTAATTTCCTCATTAGGTCTGAAGGAATTCAAATTCAACAGACAATACTTGGTTTATCACAAAAGAGAGACAAACCATGGGAAATCAGCATATACCTGGGGCATATTTTCAGCGCAAGTTCATTTTAGTAGACATGAAAATCTAAAAGTTTACCTGATGTTTAGTCATGAATATAGCTTACTCCTAATTCTTTGACTCTGATTAATTCATTTTTTTTTTCTACAGAAGATTTCAAAGCTAGCAACATGAAGAGTCTCACTAGATGGTTTGAGAGGAAAAAAACCTGTGAGACATAATCTCATGATATATTTTTGTCTATCTATAGATCGCCTGCAGCCATAGCCCTGTGGCATCCAATCCTGTCAGATCTCGGAAGCTAAGCAGGGTTGGGCCTCGTTAGTACCTGGATGGGAGACCGCCTGGGAACACCAGAAGCTGTAGGCTTGGGAGAAGGACCTGGCAACCCCCTCCCAAAACTCAATCTGCCATTGAAAACCCTATGCACAGCAGAGAAGCATTGACAATAGTGTTTCCCCTGTTGTACAGAGGGTCGCTATGAGTCAGTATACTCGACGGCACCTAACAACAACAGCAACAACAACAACAATCTATAGATCAGTCCTGCAGCTGTACCACTGTGGCCTCCAATCCCATTGGATCTCAGAAGCTAAGCAGGGTCAGACCTTAGTACATGGATGGGAGATCGCTTGGGAATACCAGGTGCTGTGGGCTTGCATGAAGGACCCGGTAACCCACTCCCCAAAAAACAATCAGCCATTGAAACCCCTATGAATAGCAGGGAAACACTGGCAATAGTGTTTTGCCTGTTATACACAGGGTCGCTATGAGTCAGATACTGACTCAACAGCACCTAACAACAACATAGATTAGTCCTGATTGTAAAGACCCTCCCTAATCGATCAACCTGATATCTGGAAATAAATATCATAGTAACATACATATATATCACCACCAAAATATTAAATAAAAGATGATTTAATATTATTTTGCTTGCTTTATTAATGTCCTGAACACTGATTAGCCTTCAGTGAAAAGTAACTGCTGACAGAGGTAGAATAAGAAAATCAGTTTTGCCACCAATAAGTTTACTAATTCATCATCTTTAAGTCATTAAAAGTAAATTAAATTTAGTTTCTGAAAAACTAAGCTGGTTTAAAATGAAAATGGAGAGTTCTGCAGATGACTGACTGCAAACACAAATAATATTTCAAAGAACCAGGGCCTTCAATAGTGTCATATACAGGATGGTAATGCTAACCTACATATGGTAGGGTTTTCAACAATGCAGTGCTAGCAGGAGCAATTGTAGTTCAAGCTGGGTGCCATGACTCAAGTCTGTTATCCCAGTTATCAGACAGGCTGAGGCAGGAAGGTTTCAAGTTTAAAGCTAGAAGCAGCCTCCACAACTTAGTGAGACCCTGACTCAAAAAATAAAAGGGGTGGCCGGGCGTGGTGGCGCACGCCTGTAATCCCAGCGGCTCAGGAGGTGGAGGCGGGAGGATCGCAAGTTCAAGACCAGAGGCAGTCTGTGTAATTTAGCGAGACCCTGTCTCAAAAAAAAAAAAAGTTGAAAAAATGGGCTGAGGTGCAGCTCAGTGGTCTAGCACTTGCAGAGCATGCAAGCGCAAGGCCCTGGGTTCAACCCCCAGTACCGCAAAAAAATAAATAAATAAATAAATAAATAAAATAAAATAAAATAAAAGGGGCTGGGGGTGCAGTTCAGTGGTAAAGCACTTGCCTAACAGGTGTGAGAACCTGGGTTCAACCCCCAGCACAGGAAGGAAGGAAGGAAGAAAGGAAGGAGCTAGCTGGGATGTTGGCTCAGTCAGTAGAGCCAAGTCTCCCTTCTCCCCGAGGCCCCGGGTTTGATCCCCATCACCACATCACGGGAAACATGGTGCCTGCCAGCCTCACTTAATTTAAAAAAAGAAGAAGAAGGAGAAGGAGAAGGAGAAAAAGGAGAAGAGAAAGAAAGAGGGAGAAAGAACTGACAGTTCAATAATAACAACAGACTTGAAGGGTAGTATCTATGGTATTGCACTTAAAAAATAATACACACTGGTACTTTCACTTCAAACTATGATGAAGAAAGATAAACACATATACAATAACAACACAAAATCCACAAAAGATTGTTAAACAGAAAATTGTTTTAAATTTTTCTTATATCATCTGAACAGATACAGGTCAAGAAAATTATCCAACTCTTCAATAAGTTATTATATTTAACTATGGTGATTATCAATAAAACTTAAAATCATTTCTTTTCCTGAATCACCAGCCTTTTAGCTCTGAGAGCTCTGAAGACAAGAAAATGGAACGGCCCTAGCAGTGAAAGAGCTAGCCACAACCCTATTGTCATTTTGATGCTTTCTCTCCATCTTTCTATCATAAAATAGAACAAAAACTACTATTACCACTCTTCACAATATATTAGGAAAATAGAAGGTAGCCTAAAAGATGGCTGATGATATTCATGTAATCTGCAAATACTAGGTTTTAATGCAATAACATAAGAGGCAGAAGACAGTGGTAAGTTCCTTCAGTTCAAATCTTACCTTCCTAACTTGCCATGTGACTTTAAGCAAGTTACAAGGACTCTGTGTCTATTTCCTCACCTGCAAATTGAGAGTGTCAGTCTTGACCTCTCTGGCTTGTTGTCAGATTTTAATTACACCAGTACCTGGAACATAATAATCTATAAAGAGTCGGGTTTAGTCAGTGGGGTGCTGTGGTACATGTCTGTAAATCCCAGCAACTCTGGAGGCTGACACAGGAGGATCTCAAGTTCAAGAGCAAGGGCAGCCTGTATAACTTAGAGAGACCTTGTCTCAAAAAAGAAAGGCTAGGGGTGCAGCTCAATGGTAGCATACTTGTCTAGCATCTACAAGGCCCTGGGTTCAACCCCCGACCCCATACTGGGAAAAAAAAGTTTTGTTTTGTTTTTTTTCTTTTAACGATTCCTATGAGAACCTCCACAATCAAGCTTTGTTTAAGCAGCAGGGATGGAACCGACTCCACATTCACATAGCTAATATCTAATATGAATCTAAATAGAGATAAAGGAGTGTTCCAACCCAGATTTCCTACAACTTCTAAGTTTTCAACCATGTCTAACACTATGCTGGCTAGATCCAGAAAGCACTCTCCCATTGGAAAAAGGGCAATCAAGACTCAAGTTCCTCTTTTGCTACCAGTTAAACTGTATGACCTCAAGGTAGATCAAGAGTCCTCCTAAAACATTCCACATAATAGAAAGTGGTGAGGGAGAAAAGGCAAGGAGGAATTAGATTTCTAATTTAGCAATTAAAATCTTATGAATCCTAAGAAGACAACTTCAAATGATCTTCAAGATGATCTTCCTATGAAAAAGAACCCTATAGAAAAGTCAGCAGTTCAAGTAGGCTAGACAAGGTTAGATCTTATCAGAGTGAAGTCAGTGAAGGCAGAGATGGTATCTTACTTATCTGTGTAACTCAGTCCACTGGTACATGGAACCTACTCAAAATGCTGTTCTGATAAACTATACATACATGGTGAAGAACCAACTGCATATTATTGGAGCTGTCATTATAAAACTGAAATTATTTAATTCTGATATATTTCTTCCCCACTGCTGTCATACATTTTACCTTTTTCCATTTAATTCTCACAGTAATCTAGTGAGATAGGTACTACCATTATCCCCAATTTGCATATCAGGAAACAGGCCAGAAAGATTAAGTCAATTGCCAGAGGCCCAGGCTATAAGACTCCTAGCTGGAGCCCTGATTATAACCCAGGTCTATCTTTCTTGAAAAGCCTCTACTCTTCACCACACATTGCGCTTCCCTTTAACACATAGCAAATATGTGTTCAGAAGGAAAAATACAGGAGACATAAAGACAGATATAGTTCTCGAACTGTAACCTTTGGAGAAAAAATAAATAAATCTCAAATATATCCCCGTGGAACTGAATGCCCTGGCAAATCAGGGGAAAACGAAGGGGAACAGAGGATGGAGAGTGGGGGGATACTTGGAAGGCAGACAGCATTAATAATACCAGTCGTGGAGGAGCAACGCTGCAAACTGGAATCTTCTGGGGACCAAAATGGTACATAAAGAAGTCAAGAGACAGGGTTGTCTGTCTTCATCAAGTGGTTGAGAACCTTGATCATTCACTCCTTTAGACCTGTTTCCTCACGTGAAACGCGGGACTGGTGACATTTAAGACCTGCCTTCCTCACTCGGGGTTGCGGGGATAAGAGGAGGGGTCGAAATAAGATGGCCCAAGCGACAGCGCCCTGAAAGCCCACCCTTCAAAGGCTGAGCAAGCAGGGACATACAAGGGACGACAGACAATGCTCCCTTCACCCTCTCCTAAACACTCAATGGAGAGAGAGAGAAAGGCACGCTGCGACAACAATACTTACTGCCGGACAACGATCAGAGCGAAGCGCGTCATCTTCACCAGGCCGGGAGGGAAGCCAAGAAGCGGCTACAGCCTGGAGTCCGTTGGACTGGACAGGAGTGGCTCAGGCACTGCGGAATCACCTCTACCACACCACTTCCGCCGGCCGGGCGGCCGGCCGGCTCCGCAGGCATAGGCTGATGCTGCTTTCTACGTCATCCCGGAAAGGCCAATCGGAGTGGAGGGGAAGACCACAGAGCCGCCAAAACTAAGGAGCTATGAGACCCCGCCCAGGGCAGCGGGGCCTACGCGCGGGCCTGTGATTGGCGCGCGGCGGGTGAGTGCGGGCCCAGCCCTGAGATAAGGCTGTGAGGTCCTTTCTCTGGCAAGCTTACAGCTCGCAGACTCAGGTTAGAGATAAGGAGCGCTCTGATTTTTTTGCTGGCTGTGATTTGAGGATAGGGTGTAAACAGTAGTCTTATAACTGGTCAATGCAATGAACATCTGAGGGTGAATAGAGCCAGACCAATTGCCTCGTTTGAAGTTTAGCAATTAATCCCTAACATTGGGGATGTAAAGTCAGCAAGGTATGTAGCCTGAGACCCGCCCAGCTTCAGCCCCTCCTTAACCAAATTTAATCAGGCTTCTTCTTCAGCCTGGCCTACAGAGCCAGATTTTACCAAGGAATGCTGTCAGGCTAGTTTATCAAGGTCTTCTTCACTCTTGGTGCTCAATCAAATCCCTCTTCCCTAAACACCTTATCACATTCTTCTGTCTCACTCCTTCGATCCCGCCTCCCAGCTATAAATCTCCACTGATTCCTGTTGTAGTCAGTTGAATTCAGTTTTTCCCCTTCTTTGATGGTCTTTAATAAAGTCTTACTTACCTTTTTTAACCTGTATCAGGTGAATAAGTTCCATTTAACGCTTTCAGGGCCTTGAGAGAGTTAGTGAGCCTCTTCAGCCTCAGCCATATGATACTGGGATAACAGTACCTAGTCATGATATGTTGTTGTTAGGTGCCATCCAGTCGGTATGCGACTCATAGCGACCCTGCATACACCAGGGGAAACACTATTGTCAGTGCTTCTCTGCTGTTCATAGAGTTTTCATTGGTGGATTGATTTTTGGGAGTGGGTTACCAGGTTCTTCTCCCAAGCCTACAGCACCTGGTGTTCCCAGGCAGTCTCCCATCCATCCAAGTACTAACCCCTGCTTTGCTTCCAAGATCTGACAGGATCGGATGCCACAGGGCTATGGTTGCAAGCAGTCATGATATAGGTAAAATTTAGTAATGTTAGCCAATTGCCATTGTCTTCTGCGGATTTTCGCCTAAAGCCTCTCATTGCATGTGTTTCAATGAATTCCCCATTTACATTTGTGAAAGATTAGAGAAGTTAAGTGACCCCTCAGACATATTCAAATGCACACATTTCAAAACAGTTTCCCATATATCATCATATTTGGCCTTGCAACAATTCTGAGGTAGATAGCATAGATAGGATGCTTTATCTTCACTTAAGAGAGGAGAAATGTGGCACAGAGAGAAACGAAAGCAATTTGTCCAGGTTCATACAGCTGATCAGTGGTAACACAGGACTAGTTCAGAGGCCCTCGAAAGACTTGCCCATTGGAATCATGGAGGGGGACCTTTTGAATGCCAGATTGAACCCCATAGAAAGTAAATCTGAGCTTCTGCGGGAAACATCCAGGTTTCAATATTTTTAACTCTCTAGCTGCTTCCAGTCTTGAGAGCTAGTTGTTTAAAGCAGTGCTTCTCAAACTGGAACACAAGTCACCTGGGGATCTTGTTAAAATGCAGATTCTGGATTTGGTAGGTCTGGAATGGGTAGCCAAAATGAGCATTTTTAACAGGCCTCGGATAAACAGGAAGCATTTTCGGGATGAAGCTAGGGGCATAATTCAGACAGCCCTAACACTGAGGCCCAAAATACCTGCCCATAGATCTCTGTATATATGTTTTGAGTGCCTGAGCAACTAAGTCAGTCCCACAGATTCTGTAAATTAAAACTGAAAAATGAAATTAGGTAGACATCCGTGAAGACTGAAGCAGAAAGAAAACATAGAAAAACTACAGTACAGAGACAGGATAGGGGATATGTAGACTAAAGATATAAAGAAACAGAAACCAGGGCTGGGCGCAGTGGCTTATGCCTGTAATCCCAGCGAATTGGGAGGCAGAGGCAGCAGGATCACAAGTTCAAAGCCAGAGGCACCCTGCACAACTTCGTGAGATCCTGTCTGAAGGTAAAAATAAATGGGCTAGGAGTGCAGCCCAGTGGTAGAGAATTTGCAAAGTATGTGCAAGGTCCTGGGTTCAACTCCTAAGTAGTTAAAAAAAAAAAAAAGTGACAGAAAGCCAGAGAGAGAGAGAGAGAGAGAAATAGAAACCATAAATAATACATGCTTGAGAAAAGATTTACAGAAGAAAGGATAAGAGCAAGCAAAGGTCATGGAAGAAACAAATAGACATATAGAAACACACACACACACACACACACACAAGCAAGGCAAAGAGTCCCTAGTTATTAGTCCCTTGAGCTACCATAGTACCAGATGCCTTGTAGACTCTAATGTTTACAATAAAAACCCTCTCACCTTAAGGTATTCTAAGTGCATTATGAAGCTTAAATAAAAATAACCTCCCACTTTGTCTTATTTAATACAGTAACTCTGCAAGGCAGGAGCTATTATTTCCTTCTTACAAGTAAAGAATTATGACATATAGAGGTTAACTAATTTCCCATCCCTCAAGATCTCAGAACTAAGTTTGACACCAGGTAAGTAATCTATTGTTGTTGTTCTCAGGTGCTGTACCGACTCATAGCGACCCTCAGAGGGTTTTCAATGGCTGACTGTTTTCGGGATTGCCTTGGGAGTGAATTGCCAGGTCCTTCTCCCATTTTTTGCGGTGCTGGGAATTGAACTCGGGACCTCAGAGACTGCAGCACAACGCTCTACCAACTGAGCTAAATCCCTGCCCCAAGTATGCTGTAGGTAGTTTTTATACTACCTATAGCATTTAGCTAGTACAAAAACTAGATTTAGCTAGTATAGATTTAGCTAGTATAGCTAGTATAAAAACTAGAGTTAGCTAGCTAGATTTAGCTAGCATAAAAACTATTAACCATGAGAGTAAGAACTGGCTCTGTTTCGTTATTTCCCTACCTCCCAACAAATGTTTGGAATATAGAAGTTAAACAATTAAAATCTGTCAAATGAATAAATAGGGAATACCTGTTACAGTCAATTTGTGGAATGAATCATGTATCTAAAAAGAAAGCTGACATCATGGGAGAGGACTACAGTTCTGAGGCAGGAGAGAAGGAAAATTTTGAAAACTTGGGAAGGAAAGGGATCTTCTCACCCCAGGGTCTGGTCTGAGTGTTATCAGCCAAGATTTCCATCACAATGGAAAAAAAGGAAAGTTGCTGTGAAAACTGCCTGCATAGAATCCAGTTCTAAGAGTCTCACTAAAGCAGATTATGGACTATAATTAATATTAATAGGCTTCGGTAATTTCCTTGTGACTAGATGTAGTAAGGATTTCCTCAGCTATCCTGACCTAGGCATTTGAGCAATGCACTTTTTCCTATCTGTAAATCTAACCATGCACCTATTGGGACCTCACTGAATGATATAACTTCAAACATCCCAAATCGTGTGTGTGTGTGTGTGTGTGTGTGTGTGTGTGTGTGTGTGTATTTTCTGAAGACACTAGGTGTGACTCTCTCTTCAGAGGCCTCCATCCATGTCTCAGATGTGTACTGTTACTTCCCTAGTCCGTCCCCACCCCAAGAACTTGTTCTCATCTTGCTCCTCCTCTTCCTGTGTGTGTGTGTGTGTGTGTTTGTGCGTATACCTCCATGCTCCACTGTAAAACTGCAATATCCCTTACCTTCACCTAATAAACTCTAATACTTTGTTTCAATCTCTGACCCATCCTGAATTTCTTTTCTTTGACTGAGCCAATTCCCTGAGTTGTTGTTGTGGTGGTGGTTAGGTGCCCTCGAGTTGAGTCCGACTGATAGCTACCCTATGTAGAGCAGGTTGAAACACTTCCCCATTCTGTGCCAGGCACATGATCTTATTTATGTTTAAGCCCATTGTTGCAGATACTGTGTCAATCCATCTGGTGGAGGGTTTTCCTTTTTTTCATTGACCTGCCATTCTCCCAGACATGATGTCTTTCTCTAGGGATTGATCTCTTCTGACTACATGTCCAAAATATGTAAGAAGCAGTCTGGCCATTCTTGCATCCAAGGAGCACTCTGGTTGCACTTCTTCTAGGACAGATCTGTTGGTTCTTTTGGCAGTCCATGGTATATTCAATAGATGTCTCCAGCACCATAATTCAAAAGCATCAATTCTTTTTCTGTCTCCCTTGTTCAATGTCCAGCTTTCACAACCATATGATGCAACTGAAAATACCATGGCATGAATCAGACACACCTTTGTCTTCAATGTGACATCTTTACTTTTCAATACTTTAAAGAGATCTTTTGCCACAGCTTTTCCTAGAGCAACATGTCTTTTGATTTCTTGACTGCTGCTTCCACGGGTGTTGATTATAGAGCCAAGGAAAGCAAAATCTTGGACAACCTCAATCTTTTCTCCATTTATTGTGAAGTTGCATACCGACCCAGTTGTAAGGATTTTTGTTTTGTTGATGTTTAGTTGCAACCCATATTGAAGGCTATGATCTTTTATCTTCATCAGTAAATGTTTTAAATCCTCTTCACTTTCAGCAAGCAGAGTTGTGTCATCTGCATAACGCAGGTGGTTAATGAGTCTTCCCCCAATCCTGATGCCACATTCTTCCCCATAAAGTCCAGCTTCTCTGATCATTTGTTCAGCATATAGATTGAAGAGATATGGTGAAAGTATACAGCCCTGACGCACACCTTTCTCAACTTTAAACCAGGCTGTGTTTCCTTGTTCTATTCAAACAACTCTCTCCTGGTTTATGTACAAATTCCTCATGAGCACAATTAGGTGCTCTGGTATTCCCATTTTCCAAAGTGTTATCCATAATTTGTTATGATCCACACAGTCAAATGCCTTTGTATAGTCAATAAAAAATAGATAGACATCTTTTTGATATTCTCTGCTTTTGGCTAATATCCACCTGACATCAGTAATGATGTCCTTGGTTAGCCGCCCTCTTCTGAATCCTGCTTGATTTTCTGGTAATTCCCTGTCTATATACTGCTGCAATTGCTTTTGAATAATCTTTAGTAAAATTTTACTTGTGTGTGATATTAGTGATACTGTTCGATAGTTTGCACATTCAGTTGGATCCCCTTTTTTGGGAATAGGCACAAATATGGATCTCTTCTAGTCAGTTGGCCAGGTAGCTATTTTCCAAATCTGTTGGCATAAACATGTTAACACCTCCAGTGCTGCATCTGTTTGTTGAAACATGTCTATTGGTATCCCATCAATCCCTGGAGCCTTGTGTTTCGCCAGTTCTTTCAAGGCGGCTTCCATTTCATCCTTCAATACCACTGATTCCTCTTCATATGCAACCTCTTAAAATGGTTGGTCATCTACCAATTCTTTTTTATATAATGACTCTGTGTGTTCCTTCCATCTTCTTTTGATGTTTCCTGCATCATTTTCCCTATAGAATCTTTCACTATTGCCACTCAAGGCTTGAATTTTTTCTTCACTTCCCGAAGCTTGAGAAAAACAGAGCGTGTTCTTCCCTTTTGGTTTTCTGCTTCCAGCTCTTTGTACATGTCATTATAATATTTGTTTTTGTCTTCTCTAGCTGCCTTTTGAAATCTTCTGTTTAGATCCTTAACTTCATTATGTCTTCCTTTTGCTTTAGCTGCTCTACATTCAAGGGCAATGTCCAGCATCTCTTTTGACATGTAATTTGGTCTTTTCGTTTTTTCTTGTCTTTTTAAGAACTTTTTGCTTTCTTCTTGAATGATATCTTTTACGTCATGCTACAACTAGTCTGGTCTCCTATCACTTGTATCTAATGCATTAAACCTATTCTTGAGGTGGTCTCTGAACTCAGTTGGGATATACTCAAGGTCATATGTTGGCTCTAGTAAGCTTGTTCTAATTTTCTTTAGCTTCAGTCTGAACTTGCATATGAGAAGTTGATGGTCTGATCCACAATCAGCACCTGGTCTTGTTTTAACATGTAATACAGAGGTTTTCCATCGTCTCTTTCCACATATATAGTCAATTGTATTCCTGTATGTTCCATCTGGTGATGTCCATGTGTATAATCGCCATTTATGTTGTTGAAAAAATATATTTACAATGAAAAGGTCATTGGTCTGACAAAATTCTATCATGTGATCTCCTGCATCATTTCTGTCACCAAGACCATATTTTCCAACTACTGAACCTTCTTCTTTGTTTCCAACCTTTGCGTTCCAGTCACCAGTAATTATCAGTACATCCTGATTGCATGTTTGATCTATTTCAGATTGCAGAAGCTGGTAGAAATCTTCCCCTTCTTCATTTGTGGCCTTAGTGGTGGGTGCATAAATTTGAATAATGGTCATATTAACTGGCCTTCCTTGTAGACATATGGATATTATTCTATTACTGACAACATTGTATTTCAGGACAGATCTTGAGATGTCTTTTTTGATGATGAATGTACCTCCATTTCTCTTTAGTTTGTCATTCTCAGCATAGTAGACCATATGATTATCTGACTCAAAGTGGCCCATGCCAGTAGGTCAATTTTAGCTCACTGATGCCTAGGATATCAATGTTTATGAACTTCATTTTAATGATTTCTAATTTTCCTAGATTCATACTACATACATTCCATGTTCCAATTATTGGATGTTTACAGTTGTTTCTCCTCATTTTGAGTCGTGCCACATCAGCAAGTGGAGGTCCCTGGGGCTTTACTCCATTTCTGTCATCACAGTAGACTCTATTTTGCGGAGGCAACTCTTCCCCAGTAGTCTCTTAAGTGCCTTCCAACCTGGGGGGCTCATTTTCTGGCACTATATCTGACAGTGTTTTTTGCTATCCATAGGGTTTTCAATGGCTAGTTGTTTTGGCAGTGGTTTGCCGGTGCCTACTCCCTAGTCTATCTTAGTCTGGAAGCTCAGCTGAAACCTGTCCACCATGGGTGATCCTGCTGGCATCTGAGATACTGGTGGCATAATTTTCAGCCTCATCACAACACACAAGCCCCCACAGTACAGCAAACTGACAGACATGTGGGGGAATTCTCTGAGTAGAGGTCAGAAAAGAAGAACTCCTCAGGGCAGGTGGTAATGTTGGGGTACAGCACCCCTGAACCCTGCTGGCATCTCTGGCAAGCATGAAGGGACACCCAAAGAATTGAAGCAAAGTTGGTGAGTTTTCCTAAGTACTATATCTCTACTTTGCCAGCTTATATGTTATTTCTTTCTGCCCTGTGCTTTCTTCCTTGACTAATTTCATACTCTCTCCTGTTCCCTGACCTCTTTCCTGTTTCTCAGAAGCCTGACCTGGAAATCTGGGGTAATTGTGGGATGTTGACAGGGGCGACTCTCCTGCACATCTCAAAGACCCCATTTTGCCAGCCTAGAGCTCCCTGTCCCATAAGGGTAAGAGATGTCCTTCCCTTTACTCCTGTCCCACTCCTACTAAGGCTTCTCTATGGAAGGAGAATTCCTCCTCCGTGAGGACTCTGGTTGAGGATACACTTCAACTTGAGTCCAAAGCCTGAGGAAGAAAGTCTCCACTGCCAGTCGCCATCAGGTGAGAAGCCAAGCTCACTCTCTCGCAGGCTTGCTGGCTCTCTCTCTCTCACTTTCTCTCCTCCTCCTCCTCCTCCTCCTCCTCCTCCTCCTTCTTCTTCTTCTTCTTCTTCTTCTTCTTCTTCTACTCCTCTCTGGCAATACGTACGTACATACATAAAATAAAACCACCTAGATTGCTTTTTATGAATATCTTTGACATTGAAGAACAGGATTTCCCATTTCTAAATAAGGTACAACAAGGTTTGCCTGGAGAGCATACATAAGGATGTAATTCTTAATCACATCCCTCTCTTTCTTACAAGATAGCCACCCCCCAGACCCCTTGTGAAAAATCTGGCTCCAGCCTTAAAATGCAGGAGAAGGAAGTCCCTATAAACAGCACACTGAATCCAAAAGGCCTTAGAAAATGGCCATTCTCCTATACTGCCTACTTGCTCACTCCTTTTCCTTACCTATGTGCCTCTAACCAAGACTGGCAGTAGACGCCAGCACTGTTACCCTCTGCCTGTCTTGGGAACTTTTCTTTTTCCTGGAGATCTTTCCAGGAAGCTTCCTCAAACTTCCAGCTCCAGGGTTTCCTTGGAAACCTCTGCCTTTGCGCCTACCTCATTGCTCCTCTGACTAGCCAAGGTAAGATCTCTTATCTCTTCCTGCTCCTCTTTGCTGGACCACCTCATCAACTTGAGGATCCTAACTTCTTTTTCTACTTAAGTGAAGTTTTGGGACAGACCCTCTCAGAAACTTTATTTCTTTACTATTAACATCCCCTAGGTGGAAAAAATGTCCTGTATATTTAGAGTAACTTTCTAATATCCATTTGGGAGATAAACTCATTTATAAAGACATCCTCCTCTCTGTTGGTTAGTTTTGTTTTGTTTTGTTTTTGTTTTTAAAGACAGGGTCTCCCTGTGTAGACTAGGCTGGCTTGCAACTCACTATGTAGCCCAAGCAGGCCTCTGATTCCCATTGGTCCTCCTGCCTCAGCCTCCTGAGTGCTGAGATTGCAGGCATGCACCACTGTCTTCACGTGAATGAAGAGTCAGAGACTGAGAATGTCAATGAGAGAAATGCTTTAATGCCTTATGATGCTTTTGCTGTAGTAGTTTCAAGCTAATATAGGCATTTCACAGTAAAAATTATGTAAATGTATGCAGAATATGCAGGTTCCTTCAATCTTATCTAAGGTATTTTTACTACAAACATGTAAACATTCTTGTGATTAACACCCAGACCACCAGGAAAACTTTATTATCAGCACAGGTTCTAAGGTCTATTGTTCTAACCATACCATTAACTTGTTTTTGCATTAAGCAGAGAGAGCAAAGGGTGCATGATCCTGTCAGGCATCCCACCCCCACCTCACCCCACCCCCAGTGCCCACTGTCATGTATCAGTTCCTCCTTGCCTCAAGCCTTCAGCAAAAGAAATAAACAGTACATAATCTTATGCGACACACCACTGCCCCCAGTTTGTTGGTTAGCTTTTAAATTAAAGGGAGGTTTCACATAAGACCTATAAAACAATCCTCACCTTTTAATCTTTTAACTTCCATTGGATTGTATACTTAAAACAGCCCTTATAAAGTTAAGTTAAATTCTTTTGTCTTTAAAATATAAATTTCCTACTTTGTCTGTCCTAAGAGCCATACCTTTAAAAGTACAAATATAGGATTAAAGATTACTTAATGAAGATTTGAAGCATTTACTGAAGATCAAGGAACACAGCCTTCAGTATGGCTTACACCTCAACATTAAGAAAACAAAAATCCTACAACTGAGTCAGTAAGCAACTTCATGATAAATGGAGAAAAGACAGATTATCCAAGATTCTGCTTTACTTCATTCTATAATCAACACCCACAGAAGCAGCAATCAAGAAATCAAAAAATGCACTGGGCCTGGTGGCCTGTTGGGTCTGAAATCACCACACCAATGAGACACCCAGAGACACATATGCAAAAGCAAAGGCACTTTATTGTGAATCTTCCAACAGGGGTCAGACCATTTTGGAAAATGGTGACCCAGAATGAAGATGCACAGGCCTTTTTAAGCACAAAAAGGGGAATTCCAGTTGAGGTTAGGTAACCTTTAGAATGATTGGTTGTCTCAAAAGCAGTTACATGGGTTTCTTTTGATTGGCCTGGACACAGGTGGCCAACTGTTCACATTCTTGAGACACAGATGGTTAACCACAAGATAAGATACTTCTGCATTCCTTGTGGCTTATCTCTCCTTTAACTGTCTGCCTTTTGGGTGGATGACTTTTATGGTCTTTTTCCTGGAATTGGGGCTTTTCAGGATCAGGCCCAGATCAGGCCTAAGATGGAGTTGGAATGTAAAATACAAAATGGGGCAGAGTAGTCATCTCAGGCACATGCCTGTAATCCCAGCAACTCTGGAGGCTGAGACAGGAAGATCGCAACTTCAAGACCAAAGGCAGGCTGCATAATTTAGAGAGACCCTGTCTCAAAAAGTAAAAAAAATGGGCTGAAGGTGCAGCTCAATGGTACAGCACTTGCAAAGCAAGCAAGCACAAGGCCCTGGGTTCAACCCCTAGTACTGGAAAAAAAAAAAAAAAAAAAAAAAAAAAAAAAAAAAAAAAGAAAAAGAAAAAGAAAAAAAAGAAAGAAAGAAAGAAAGAAAGAAAGAAAGAAAGAAAGAAAAAGAAAGAAAGAAATGCATTGTATTGGGAAAAACTGCTGCAAAAGACCTCTTTAAAGTGTTGAAAGATGTCACATTGAAGACAAAGGTGCATCTGACTCATGCCATGGTATTTTCAATGGCATCATGTTTGTGAAAGCTGGACATTGAACAAGGGAGACAGGAGAAGACTTGATGCTTTTGAATTATGGTGCTGGAAACAAATATTGAATATACTGTAAGATTCAGCTTCCCGGAGGGACACCGTGTCTATCCAAAGTGTTCCCAATGAGAGACGGAGACCTGAGCCGCTGCAAGCGCCAAGGATTTTATTGTCCGACGCGTCGGGGTCTACTCAGCTCCATTGAACGAGAGAGAGCGAGAGAGACCCCGAAATGCAGAAGCGAGGGTTTTTTATACCCTTACAGAAGCAAAATGGTGGGTTAGCTGACTGGTGTAACTTTGATTGGTCACATTGGTTGACTTTTAAACTGATTGGTTAAAGCAAATAGCAAGGCACGATCGGGAAGGGGGAAGGTTTCAGCATTCTGAGACGTTGGTGTTAGCAGATAACAGGAAGCGGCAGCTTAAGATAGCTCGGGACCTCCCAAGTTGGGAGGGGTGGGGTCTCTCTGAGGCAGTGGAAAATTTTTCTTAGCCTGATCTATAAAATGGCTTTTCTGTGGCTAAGCTGGGTCCTTCATTACCAGGGACTGCCAAAAGAAAGAACAGGTCCACCCTAGAAAAAGTACAACCAGAGTGCTTATTGGAAGCAAGGATGGCTAGACTCTGTCTGACATATTTTGGACATAGAGTCAGGAGGGTCCAGTCCCTGGAGGACATCATGTTTGGGAAAGTGGTGGGTCAACAAAAAAGGGAAGACCCTCAACTAGATGGAGTGACATAGTGACTGTAACAATGGGCTTAAACATAAAAAAGATCGTGTGCCTTGAAAGTGTCTCCCAAAGACCACTCCACACTCTAAAACTCACACAAGAGATTTTAATAAGCAGGAGAACAGAGTGGCTGCCTCCGGAAATGAGAACAGTAGTAAGGTACAGCAAGATGGCTCCTTATATGGGGGTAGAGTGGAATTTTCCAGTTGAGGCAGCCATTAGAGGAGTGGTTCCAGGTGGAGCCACAAATGGTGCCATCCCTGTCGAGATGCCATTTTTAAGTCAGATTATGTCCAAAGGGGGTGAGCCTGGGGCCAGATGGGATAATAGATTAAGTAAGGTGGGGCAATTCCAGGAAGCCAAGTTAAGTATTTAAAATGATCTTCCTTGAGGCAGAAACTTAACTTATGAAATGGTGGCGAAAACCAACATGGCTGCACAGATGTTAACACATAAAAACAGTGTGTCTGGCACAGAGTCAGGGATTATTTCCTTCTGTTGTATGTAGAGCCACTATGAGTCAGACTCGACTTGATAGCACCTAACAACAATGATGTCATAACAGAAATAATAGACCGACTAATGATGTATCTAAATAGACAACTACAAAATTTTGGGAATTTTACTACCATAAGTATTGTCTGGGCTGGGATTTAGCTCAGTGGGTAGAGCACTGCGCTACAGTCTCTGAGGTCCCAAGTTCAATTCCCAGCACCGCAAAAATGGGAGAAGGACCTGGCAATCCACTCCCAAAGCAATCCCGAAATAATCAGCCATTGAAAACCCTATGAGGGTCGCTATGAGTCGGATACCGACTCGACAGCACCTAACAACAACAACAAGTATTGTCACATGTGCTTGTGTTTGTGTATTATTAAGTGGTACCAACTTAAATACTGGTCTTCGGGAGGGCATGCTGATTTAATGTAACTATGTTATATGTTACTTTAGTTTTTTTGTTGGTTTATGTTTGTGGTAATTGCTCATTTAATGTAATTGTTTATATGTTATTTTTTTAGTCCAGTTGTTGATCTGTGTCTGTGATTTAATGTTCTTGTTTTATGTATCTCCAAGACTACAATATAGAAGTTTTTTCTTTTGACTTCTGCTCCAAAAACAAAACAGCAATGATAATAACAACAACAAAACGGAAGAGAACATTGGCATTTCAAGGTTTTGCCTCAAGCCATGGGAAGCATAGGCATTCAAGAGCTAATTATCACCACTCTTGGCGGCACACGCCTGTAATCCCAGCAACTCAGGAAGCAAAGGCAGGAGGATCGCAAGTTTGAGACCAGAGGCAGTCTGTGTAATTTAGCCAGACCCTGTCTCAAAAAGTAAAAAAAAAATGGGCTGGGGGTGCAGCTCAGTGGCACAGCACTTGCAAAGCATCCAAGTGCAAGGCCCTGGGTTCAACCCCCAATACCAAAAAAAAAAAAAAAAAAAAGTTAATTATCAAAATGACTTAGGTCTAGAGAAAAAAACAAGAGGGACATTTTAAAATCCATGGGGCTGTAAAGCTTCTTTAAGACAGAAAGCAAATGAGAGGTTTAAGTTTGGCCAAATAAAAAGGTGATTCTAATTTGTTTCATTCTGTCATAATTTACATTCAATGTTCCTTTTTAAATTGGTTGATTTGTTTTACTTTGTTTTATAGCTAATGTTTTAATATAAAGGTTATACTATTTTGATTTCTGTGTATGCTACCTTTAGGTATACATTATATGATATGCTACCTGATGAAGTTCCCTCCAGAAACTCTATTCTAGTTGGCTGATAGATAAGTGAGCACTCACATAAATTAAAACTGTTAAATTGACCCAAATTCCTTTTGGTTCATAAGGTTTAAGTCTCTGATAAATAAGTTAATACTGTTAATATATTTTGTCTGTGTTATAACTGTTAGATGTTTAGTACACAACATTAATGCTCTCTCTGTTTCAAATACAGCTTCCTGGGATTTCATTAGAACATAAAGAGTTATTCTGCTTTGCTAAGGGAAGAAAAGGTTTTGTTTTTAATTCAGTACTTTTGTAAATAAATAAATAAGGCAAAGTAGACCCATCAAGAAATAGAAAGATAAAGAAAGTTGTAGGTATGAGAATATTTTTAGGAAGAAGATTAAAAGAAGAAGAAATGCTTTTAGGTGGGAAAAACTTTTTATGACACAATTTATCCTTGAAGGTAAAGGGATTCAAAATGGAAATAGAAAGATATGGACAAAAACCAAAAAATTAAAGCATGTTACAGATGGTTAAGAGTATATTGATAAGGCTATAAAAAGTGAAACTTACTTTTAAAAATTATATATTTATTTAGGCTGACTAAAATTGTCTATAATTATATATTTATTTAAGTTGACTATAATTGACTATAATTGAAAAGTAAAGATGTCACATTGAGGACGAAGGTGTGCCTGACTCATGCCATGGTATTTTCATTTGCATCATATGGTTGTGAAAGCTGGACATTGAACAAGGGAGACAGGAGAATTGATGCTCTTGACTTATGGTGCTGGAAACAAATATTGAATATAGCAGGGACTGCCAAAAGAACCAACAGATCTGTCCTAGAAGTGCAACCAGAGTGCTCCTTGGATGCAAGAATGGCCAGACTGCTTCTTACATATTTTGGACATGTAGTCAGAAGAGATCAATCCCTAGAGGAAGACATCATGTCTGGGAGAATGGCAGGTCAAAGAAAAACAGGAAAACCCTCCACCAGATGGATTGACACAGTATCTGCAACAATGGCTTAAACATAAATAAGATCATGTGCCTGGCACAGAATGGGGAAGTGTTTCAATCTGCTGTACATAGGGTCGCTATGAATTGGACTCGACTGGACGGCACCTAATAACAACAACATAATTAAGGAAAAAAGGTTTTCTGAGACCAAATTCTAATGTACCAATAGAAAAGCAGACAATAGGCCTCACTTATCTCTTATTCAAAAAGACAGCTAATTGTAATCCCAGCGGCTCGGGAGTCGGAGGCGGGAGGATCTCAAGTTCGAGACCAGAGGCAGTCTGCGTAACTTAGTAAGACCCTGTCTCAAAAAAGTGAAAAAAATGGGCTGAGGTGCAGCTCAGTGGTCCAGCACTTGCAGAGGATGCAGGCGCGAGGCCCTGGGTTCAACCCCCAGTACCGCAAAAAAAAAAAGACAGCTATTAGAACTATAGATTTAATTGTTAAAGCTCTCCTTCTTTCACTAAATCCAGAGCCCTTAAGCCTTTCACCTTAAAGGCTAAGATAAACAACTTCTTCCACCTGCTTCAGGACAATCTCTCTCCCTTGGCAGTCTTTCAGGGGAGACTCTTCTTTCTCCTGACCCTTGTCCTACAGGTTCTTGGGGTGTAAATGGACCTGGAAAACTGGCCATTTTTCAGGGTACAGGTATATCTAAGAAGAGTTGCTCTCTTTTAGAAGATAAGTAATCTTGGGAAGATTGCTTTCCCTCAAGTACACAATCTTAAACAATAAAAACCCAAGGCTAAATAGATGATTTCAGAATCCATGAGTTCCCATCCCATAAAAGACCAGAAATTCAATCACTGTATATCTAACCTTGTCTTGTCATTCTGTCAGTGGACAATAAGGCATGTACCCAGGGTCCTCTGGAGATGTCCAAAGGTGAAAGTCAAATCAGTTTTGAGGATGCTCATTAACCTAGTATTTGATTATCAGTTGGGCGAACATTGTCTGACTCAAAGGTTTGGTCAGATTGGCATTGCTGGCCAATGTTTTCTAACTCCAAGATTTTGGTCAAAAATTAGTGTTATGGGCCAACATTATCTGACTCCAGGACTTCCATCGTGTTAGCATTGTAGGCCAATATTATTTGATCCCAGAAATTGTCTTTTGTTATATGTATTTGCTATGAAAATTTTGGCTTTTCTCTCTTTATTCCTTCTTTCTTTTAGATATACAAGTGAACAAGAAAACAACATCTACAATGGGTAATCGGGCTTCTATTCCTTTAAAAGTTGTATTTTAAATAATGGGTGAAAACAGATGGTATTAAAAGGGAAAAGTTAGTTTCTTAGAAAAATGAAAAAATGGCCTCAAAATGGGACTGTAAACTGTAATACAATACTGCAACTTGATCAGCTCTATAGGGAAAAAAATGGTCAAAGGTGCTCTATGTCTAAAAGCTTTCATGGCTTTAAAGACAAAGCCCAAATTGCATTAAAACATGCCTAAATTTACATCCCAAATAAAAAAGATATCTCTTACCATGACCAATGGAGGGAGACCCAACAACAGAGGTAAAAATAGGCGACAAAGACCCAGGCAGATTCCCCCTCCCAATAAATATACTGGTTAAAGAAAAAGACAAAAATGTAAAGGATTAAAGTATGTTACAAAAAGAATTATAAAACGATAAACCTGTGTAAAATTAAGTTGACTGTGGTTAAAGTTCTATATTTTAAACTATAAGGTTTTCTTAACATATTTATCTACTTTCAAACACAATTTTTAAAACCTCACTTTAAATGACAAGGATTTTATGTTTTGTCAAGATAGGTACACTTTCTAATGATTTTGTCACATTTCTAACTATTTAGAAAACTGAGTCTTGATAAAATCAAGATTTATGTTTGTTTTGAAGTCTTTTAAAGGTCACTTTATGACTTAATGAAGGAATATTATATTAGATTATTATAAAATGTTTGATACCATATGTTGTTGTTATTGTTGTTATTAGGTGCCATCGAGTCGGTATCTAACTCTTAGTGACTCTACATACAACAGGCGAAACACTATTGTCAGTGCTTCTCTGCTGTTCATAGGGTTTTCAATGGCGGATTTTTGGGAGTGGGTTGCCAGGTCCTTCTCCTAAGCCTGCAGTACCTGGTGTTCCCAGGTGGTCTCCCATCCAAGTACTAACCAGGCCTGACCCTGCTTAGTTTCCGAGATCTGATGGGATTGGATGCCACAGGGCTATGGCTGCAGGCCATACATGTGTGACTAAAACATACCTCTAAGAGCTAAAGGTGCTATATGTCTAAGCTATATTTTATACTAAAGTTAAAATTAAAATTCATTACTCTTTCTTTTTGACTAGTAATACTGGCTTTCTGGGTGTTGAACAACCAAAAGTTGGAAGCCTAAACCAAACTGGATAATTGGTCTAAGAGGACAGCCAATATTTTGACCCCTGCCCTGGGTCATCCAGAATCCAGGGAATGATCAGATCCCTCAAAAGGATCCCACAATTCTGGTGAGTCACCCATCCTCTTCATCAGACAGGCCATGGAGGCCCCAGAGATTGGCTCTGACTAGTAAATATTCCACAAAGAGGAAAGTTATTACAGAAGGCAATGCCTCTTCAATGCTTCCAAGGGAAGCAAGACCAATGGTCAGCAAGACCCTGGCTCATCCTAGCAGATGGCACAACTGATAGATGAAAAACTGAGGGATGTTACAGGCTTCTTAAAGGGCCCCCAAAGTAACCCTAAGGAGACTTGGCTGACCTTAAAAGTAAAAATGAAACAACAACAAAAAATTAACTAATTAAACACCCAGTAGGACAGTATAACCAGCCATGGAGTATTTAATAATACAAACAAAAGAGATTAAACTCAGATCTAAAATAAACTGTAAATACTATGCCAATTATTAACCTCCTTATAAGACACTAGTTGACACAGTGCTCAAAAGGCTGACAGATTCCAGCAGTCTCCAGCCACATCTATGGCATCTTAATTACATTCATAAAAACCCAGACTCCCAGAAGTTGAAATCAAGCCACTACCATTTATTAACTCTATACAAAAGAAAGGTATATTCTAGGAAAAGATTGATAATTAGATTTTACTGAGATATTTCCTGTCAGATATGTAAATGTCTTCTAATGTTTGTTAACACCATCTTGGGATGGATAGAGGTCTACCCAACGCAGACCAGAAGAGCTAAAAAAGTTGTCAAAGCTTTATTCTCTTGAGTAAAACCTATTTTTCTAAGTCTCCACAGCCCCAAGGACATCTTGGAGATGAAGTTGCCTACAACTGTGAACCATTAAAAGACTTAAAGCTTCTCTTGACACAAGAGAAAGCAGTTAGCTTCTTATATACAAAGATAAGTCTCATTAATAATTATAACCTCATCTTTATATATACATCAATATGTTTCTTAATATCTTGGTTTCTTTAGTTATAGTAAACCTAGTATACCCTGAATCAAACTCTTTTCTAGGCTGGGCACAACAATATGCTATGAATATCAATAAAGATGACTGTTAGATCTGTGAATTATTGCCTGTCTCTAGAACTTCTGGTCTGCTCTGGTGGGTATCTCCTTTACAGGGTAATGACTGGAAACAGCTCCAACAACTCATTGAGGGGGAATGACAAGAATCCTCCATCCTCCAAGTAATTACAAATTTCAGTATTTCTCAATGGCCTATGAATGTTACTATTTACCAACCTGGCAATAAAAGAGAGAGAAGGAGACACAGAAAGAGAGAAGAGAGATAAGAGGTGAGAGATGAAAGAGAGAGAGAGAGAGAGAGAGAGAGAGAGAATGTGAATGAGAATTTTTCTTTAACTGAGACTAATTCCCAGCCATGGTCTGTGGCTAAGCCCCAACTGAGTGGCTCTATTCCATAACCACCTAGGATTTTACCTATATTTAGATTTGGGATGAATACATATGGATTACACTGCCATAGGACAGTTTAGTCAACTGGCTCCCTCTTGTTGGAAATAAAGAAACCTGACCAATATAAAAATTCTACTTGATGGTTAGGATGAATTCCTGCCAATAACTGTAATTCAACCCTAATACTGAGGGAAATTGATTGATTTGCTACTGATTGGACTTGGAGGATTGCTCCTAATAGAACCAGATGGTTCTGTGGTATGGTTGGTAACCTCTGGCCTTGGTTACCCCTAGGAAGAATTGGAAGATGCTCATTAGGATACCCTTAGGTACAGAGACACTGGATAAAAACTATAGATCGTCCTGCAGACCTTCCCATTTTACAACATAGATAGACAAGATCTGTTTTTCATGGGTATAGTCACTTGACTTCTATTTTTATTCCCTCTATAGGGTTAGAAGATGCTATCTGACATATTGAATCTCTCACTAAATTCACCCAAAAGGCCTTAAGTTATACTGCACAGGGAATTTCTCTTAACACAGAAGTCCAAATGATGACAACAGCTATTCTACAATATAGGATGGCCCTTGATATTTTATCAGAAGCACATAGGGGAACCTGTGCTGTTATTAAAGTAGAATACTGCTTATACATACCTGATAACCCAGGAGGCATGTCTTTAGTTCCTCAAGATACATACCCAGATTAAATCTATGTCAGATTCTGCCTAACTTTCAATGACCTATTAATATGGTTCTCAGGCACTTCATGCTGGAAAAAGTTCTCCCATTCTTGGCATTAATCCTAGGAATAGGCATAACAATCTACCCTATGTTTATTGTTCATGTGGTTTGATATCTAGACATCAAACATCATGACTAATGACATAATCTCTTCCAGATTCCCATCAGATAATGATCCTCCAGCATGGAAGCTCAGATCCTCTTACATCCCCCTTAGATCAGGCAGGTCAAGACTATCTTTGGATAGGTAGAGTCTATGCCCCAATTCAGCCTTAAGAAGCTTTAGAAGCCAGACTTTCAGCCTTAGTCAATCCTTAAGATTAAGAGGTCAAAGTCTCTGAAGGGGAAATTGAGGCAGGATAGAAAGAGAAAATTGGGGGAACATGGGAAGGAAAGGACTTTTCTCACTCCAGGGTCTGGTCTGAGTCTTATCAGCCAAGAATTCCAGCACAACCAAAAAAAGAGAAAGAAAGCTGCTGTGAGAACTGCCTGCAGAGAATCCAGCACTTTTCTAAGAATCTCACTAAATCAGACTATGGACTTTAAGTAAAATTAGCCAGCCTAGGTGATTTTCTTGTGACTAGATGTAGTAAGAATTTCCTCAACTATCCCAATCTAGGCATTGGACAATGCACCTTTTCCTATCTGTAAATCTATACTATGCACCTGCTGGGACCCTGTTGAACTTCAAAAGCTCCCAAATCATATATACCCAGTGAAGACACCTAGGTATAACTCTCTCTCTTTAGAGGTTTCCATGTCCTTAGGAACACCTCTCTCTCTCTCTCTCTCTCTCTCTCTCTCTCTCTCTGTGTGTGTGTGTGTGTGTGTGTGTGTGTGTGTTTGTGTGTGTGTATACCCTCATGCTCCATCCTAAAACTGTACTATCTCTTATCTTTACCTAAAAAACCCTACTACTTTTTTTCAGTCTTTGACTCATCCTGAAATTCTTTTCTAGGACAGAGCCAAAGACATGGCAATTCCTTGAGTAGAAATCCAGAAAAGGGGAACTTCTCAGGGCAAGTGATAATGTTGGGGTACAGTCCCACTAAACCCCATTGATAGTTTTGGGAGAAATTCACAAAATTATAAAGCACTCACCAATATTAATTTTTTAAATTATCCAAAAATACATTTTTAAAATCTCCATAAATTTTAGCATCCGGAAACAGGGCTGGGGATGTATGTCAGTGGTAGAGCACTTGTCTAGCATATATAAGGCTCTAGGTTTAATCCCCAACACTAAGGGAAAAAAAGAATTAGGAAAAAAAACAGGTTGTAAAATGAAGTATCTTTAAAACAATGCACATTACCCTGCATTACTCTCAACTGTTCAAGGACTGCCCTTTAGCTTATAAAATGAACAAAGAGTTCACTTCAACTTTAGATAGAAGCTAGAAATAGCTTCTATTGACAACCTATCAAATCACTTGTGTCTTTTAAAAAGTGAGTAATGGTACCTTCGAGGCACATCATATGATAGAATTCTGAATTGGACAGGATAGACCAAGTTATGCGGAGGTAAAAAATTAATCCTAGAATTTATGTGCTTTCACGCACCAATATTTCTTTCTTTTTCATATTCGACATCTCATATAGTTCAGAAAAAGACTTTGTGGAACGTAGGTATTCAGGGACTAGAGTTGACAGGCACCTTCACATTAACACATGAATTCATGATTGCTGAGGCAGGTGATGATAGCAATGGAGGGTGCTAACACAGTTTTAGGTGCATTGTACAGTCATTGTCCAGAGTTACCCAAAAGGCCCTACCTAACTGCAGAGGTGATGAGAAATGTGGAATGTGCATGGTGTTTAGTGAATAGACCATATTTGCCATAATATTATGCATGCTGGCCTCTTCCCTGAACCAGGCAGTCTCCTGGATGATCTTATCCAGTGTACAGATTTTATTCATTATACCCCCCAACCTGGACCTTTCTACTGAGCTCCTTATTCATTTATGCTGTTACTACTCAACATCCCCACTAGCATCTCTGATAGACATCTCAAGCTAATTTTATCCACACAGTACCTTTGACTTTTTCCTCTAAAGATTGCTCTTCGCATTTTCCTCTTCTCAGCAAATGTCAATACTATCAACTGTTGGGGTTTTAGCTCTAGCCCGGCTAAAGTTAGGGCCAAACCCTCAACATAATAACGTGGCCGATGTCGGGAAAGAAGGACCTCGGGAGACCTTCAGATGGTTGGAGAAGAACAGGGAAGGTTTATTGGGGTGCTCCCCTGATGGAGAGCAAGGAGCAAGCAGCCCCTATAGAGCAAGGCTCTATCCCTTTCAGTGCTGGCTCTAGGCCTGCAGCATTCTATGCTTAGCCTGCTGCAGGCTAAGTGCTGGTAGAGCTCAGCCTTAAAGGCGCAGCCACAGCCACTGGTGTTCAGTTGAGGTCCGAGGGTCTTGACTCTCGCGGCTCGCCTTCTTTACCCTCCTCCTTCCCAAGGATGGGAGGAGTTGGGAGGCTCTTCGTGGCTTGCTAGATGCTTTTGGCTCTTCGGGGCCCCTGGGCTTGATCTCGCCGGCTTGCTAGATGGTCTTGCTGGAGTAGGGAGCGCTGGTCCAGGTGATGAGGTTCAGGAGGCGGTCAGAGAGGTGAGGATCAGTGGTGCTACAGGGATGGATAGGGGTCCAGGAGCCCTACTTTTATAGGGTCCTGGAGGGGTCACATGGTGGGGTTCAGCCAATCAGGGCACACAGCTGGCAGGTACAGTGGGCAAACAGACATAACTGCCAAGTAGAGTCAGTTACTACCTGCAAGGTGGTGAGGGGAACCAATCAAAATTAAGGTGGTTAAGGCTGGTCAAGCTGGCCGGGGGCCATCTTTGCTCACTCGATGGGAGGGGCTGTTTTGAGTGAGTGAGATGAGCCCCGGGGTCAACTAGGGGTCAGCCCCTCAGGCTGTTATGAGGGACCCTAGCTGGGAAATATAATTTTTAAAAATCCCCAACAATCTACAAGGTTGCTCATGTAATCCTTAATTCTTCACCTTACCCTAACAATCTCCATCAAATTCAGACATATGTTGGCTCACTAATGCAGTGATGGCTGGATTTTTGTTAGCATAGCTCTGTTGCCTGGATTCTTATACTCACCTGTCCAAGTGTTGTCTCTATAATCACATCATGTCACTCCCTTGCTAGAAAATTCTCTAGTGGATTCTCATTGAAATTCGAATAAAGTCTCAATTCCTACAAGGACTATGAGACCTGGTACCTCTCTGGGTCCCATTTTTCTCTTCAATCCCTCCTTCATCAAGCTCCAGCTAGAATGCCTTCTTTCTGTCCCCAGACCATCTCATGCTCATTTCCATCGTTGGGTCTTTGCTTTTCTGTTCCTTCTGTTCACTCTGCTCTTCTCCAAAATATTTGCATGGCTGCCTCCTACTTGGTCTTCAGGTATCAACTCCGAAGTCACATCCTCAAGCAGCCTTCCCCAAAGCAAAGTAGATTGCCCATCACTGTCTAGCATTCTCTTTTAGGGCACTGATATCTGAAATTATGCCATTTACTGATTGTGTTCACAGGCACATTGCCAGGCTCTTTCCACTAGGACATAAGTTCTTTGAGGGCAGAGATTGTCTCTTTTTCTTCCATGCCTTCAGTAGCTAGAACACAGCCAGATACATCACAGTTGCCCAGTCAATATTTGTGGTAAATCATGTTCCAAAGGAATATTTGGGAGAAGGACCCAGCAATCCACTGCCAAAAATGAATCTGCCATTGAAAACCCTATGAATAACAGAGAAAGGGTCACTATGTGTCAGATACCAACTCAATGTCACCTAACAACAACCACAACAAGAAGGAATATTTGGGGTTGGGATTTAGCTCAATTGGTAGAGTGCTGCTCTGCAGTCTCTGAGATCCCAGGTTCAATTCCTAGCACCACAAAAATGGGAGAAGAATGTGGCAATCCACTCCCGAGGCAATTCCAAAACAATCAGCCATTGAAAACCTTAGGACTTGAGGGCACCTAACAACAACAACAACAAGGAATATTTCATGGTATGTTAACGTCCCCTCGATATGTGATTGAATAAAAAACAAAAACAAAGGGCCGGTAACTATCAGTTCACTATGAACCTGATTTTTAAGAAAAAAACATATTTTTGTTTTAAAAAGATAAGAAGGAACATTTTATTTAAGTGAAGGTTTTCTCAATGTGGTAGTTAAAAAGTTAAAAATGCTTGTTTTGTTCTATTTCTAAAGGATTTGTTTCCAGAGACATACTCATATAAATAAGCAAGATTCTTCCAGAAAGAAAATTATCCAGTGGGTGATTATGGCACTATGTATGTGGCCACTTGCATCTAGTAAGAAAATCAGCTTATTACTATTTTTTTTGGTTGCTGTTAGGTGCTCTTGAGTCGGTGTTCAACTCATAGTGACCCTACGTACAACAGGCAGAACAGTATTGCTAGTGTTTCTCTGGTATTCATAGGGTTATCAATGGATGATTGTTTTTTGGAAGTGGGTTGCTGGGTCTTTCTACCAAGCCTACAGCACCTGGTGTTCCCAGGCGGTCTCCCATCCAAGTACTAACCAGGCCCAACCTTGCTTAGTTTCCACAATCTGACAGGATCGGTCACCACAGTGGTATGGTTGCAGGCTATTACTATTTGGTAGAGTATAAATCTGAATATTAAAAAAATAAATCTTAGTTAACAAGTATATGTGTTCTTGGTATTTGTTATGTTTGCTTTTAATTATGTCATTTTGTGATTCTACAATAAAGCTCATTAAGACTCACCAGAATATGTGGAACTAAGAAGTGATCTCATAGAAGTTGAAAGTAGAATAATGGTTTCCAAAGGCTAGGACACATAGATGGAAGGAGGATAGAGATGATCAGTAGGTAAAATGTTACAGTTAGACAGGAGGTATCCCTTCAGGTGTTCTTTTACACAATAGAGTGAACATGTTGTTGCTGTTGTTGTTGTTGTTGTTGTTGTTGTTGTTGTTGTTGTTAGGTGCCAATGAGTTGGATCCAACCCATAGAGACCCTATATATCACAGAATGAAAGAGACACCATATTGGACAGTGCTTCTCTGTTATCCATAGAGTTTTCAATGGCTGATTGTTTCCAGAGTGGGCTGCCAGGTCCTTCTCCCATTTTTGTGGTTCTGGGGATTGAATCCAGGGCCTTACAGCATGTGAAACAGCACTCTATCAACTGAACTAAACCTCAGCCCAGGGTGAATATTGTTGTTGTTGTTGTTGTTGTTATATTGTTGTTGTTATGTGCCTTTGAATCAGTGTCCAGCTCATAGCAACCCTACGTACAATCGGTGAAACACTATTGTCAGTACTTCTCTGCTATTCATAGGGTTTTCAATGGGGGATTGATTTTTGGGAGGGGGATGCCGGGTCCTTCTCCCAAGTCCTTGTTATAGTTAACAGTTATGCATTATATATCTCAAAATGGCTGGGAGAAAGGATTTTGAGTGCAGTGACCATGAAGAAATAATGAAAGTTTAAGGTAATGGATATACTAATTACTTTTGATCATTACACAATGTATACATCAATCAAAATGTCACTTCCTATTTCCTAAATATGTACCTTTATGTGTCAGTCAAAAAATAAGCCAGGTGCAGTGGTTCACACCTACGATCCCAGCAACTCGAGAGGCAGGGGCAGGAGGATCGCACATTCAAGGCCAGAGACAGCCTGCCTAACTTAGCAAGACTCTGTGTCAAGATAAAAAATAAAAAGGGTCTGGGCTGCAGCCTAGTGGTAGTGCACTTACAAAGTGTGTGGGAGGCCCGGGGTTCAACCCCAAAATAAATAAATAAATAAATAAATAAATAAATAAATTTTAAAAAATTAAAAGAGGTTCACTAGAATAGGAAGAAGAGATTTTTATGGTTTAGTTTTCTTTTGTTTTTGTTTTTGTTTGCAGTGCTGAGGGTTGAACCCAGGGCCTCACACATGCTAGGTAAGTGCCCTACCAGTGAACCATACCCATTGCCCCTTTTTATTTTTTATTTTCAGACAGGATCTCGCTGAGTTGCATATGCTGCCTTGGGCTTCGAACCTGCCCTCCTCCTGCTTCAGCCTCCCCAGTGCTGATGTGCACCATAGTGCCTGGCAGAGTTTAAGTTTAAGACTAAAAAAGTACATAAATAATTGACACCAGAGTGGGATTTGGGGGAAGAATTGAGAACTGTGGTTTTTGTGATTGCCCAAGTTATTCCTAAAACTGCTACTTTGCTTTATCCTTCTACGACTCTAAACTTGGAGACTATAGTGGCTGATGCAGACATAATCAAAGAGAAGGCCTTGGACTTTTACTGGCAGGGATTTTTTTGCACCACTCACTGTCATAATTGATTACATGCTGGACACTGAGGAAAGAACAGGATCTCTAGGCCAACAGAAAATCACAAATATGTGGTAAACCATCTGCTTTGTCCAGCCACTGAGAACTAATAATGTGACCAATGATCCAAGTGAGAAGGGGCTGCCAATCCAACTGTGCCCAGCTCTGCATCAGCTTGATATCTGAAGGTGGAGGGAGATTTGTTTTGGCAGCTGCTCTGCCAACACCGGACATCTGTTACCAATAGCTCCCCATTATTGCTGGCTCCAAAAATATCATATCTGCCAGTCAAACAGCTTTTCTGCTGATGGACAGTCGAAAGATACCTTCTCAGCCTGACATGCTTTGGGGAACTCCCCTTTATCTTAATACATGCACCCAGTAATCCCTTTTCATGCCTTGCCTTTTAGCCTGTCACTTAGTGAAGGAGAAGAACCCTCCCCAAGCCCAACTTCATTGCTGTTTGGAAAAATGGCAGCAGTATGAAGGACTTTTTTTTTTTTTTTTTTTTTTTTGTGGTACTGCGGTTTGAACCCAGGACTTTGTGCTTGCATGCAAGTGCTGGAACACTGAGCTGCACCCCCAGCCCATTTTTTTACTTTTTGAGACAGGGTCTCGCTAAATTGCACAGACTGCCTCTGGTCTCAAAGTTACGATCCTCCTGCCTCCGCCTCCCAAGCCGCTGGGATTACAGGCGTGGGCCACCACGACTGGCTATGGAGGAGATATTTTGAAAGCTGTAAATGCTTAGTTTTAGGGCTGTGGTATCAAGAGTAATCTCCATCAAAATCCACAGAAACGCTCTACCCACCTCCACCCAAGCCTGCCTTTTCTAGGAAAATAACATTTGCATCTGTGATGCTATTAAAAAGAATTAACAACAGCACTTGATGTGTTTGCATATGTTCAGATTCACAGCTTTCTTGTTGATGCTTTTTGTGTTAGGCCCTTTACACAGACTACTGCATTTGATCTCTTTAATTATCCCAGAAGTTTTCCTAAGTTATACAGACACAAGTAGAGGCTTCAGCTCATACAACTTATATTTGGCAGCTTTGGGATACTAACTCAGTTCTTCTTAAGTGAACCTCTTTTTCCCTTATAGCATCCTGATAGTATGTAATATAAAAATGTATGATGCAATCATTGATATTCCAGGCAGGTAGTAATTGTAGGGGGGATATTGATTGGGAAGACCAAGGCTCTTGCTTTGGCTGGACCCTTGTCAGAAAGCTAAAGAAGATCTTTAGGCCCTAAGAGCATGGTGTCCTGACCCTAATACCTAGAAAGATTTAGAGAATAAAGTGAGTAAGAGATAGGAGGTATCACATCAAAGCAAATCTTCCCTAGTTTCTTGGTTTGGATTTACAGTGACATAAGAAATACAAATGAGTGACTGGTTTTCTCTTTATTATTCTTTTTATTATTAATAAGTGTTAGTGGGGTACAGAGTAGTAATGTTTTTACTATTTCCGTTGTGCACCTATTACATTGTTTTTGGTTATACTTACATCAACTTACATAATTTATGAAACCCTTTAATATGTGGTAAAAAATCATATGCAATTATGGGTTATATTCCCACTTTTTCCCATGTATTCATGGAGTTGCATTATGTAACTTCAGAGTGTCCTCTCCCTCTTTTTAACCCTATTATTTCCTTTCCCATCCCTGCTTCCACAATCTTTGCTCTCCTCTGCTAGACTCTTCCCAGCTTCTTTCTGCTCTATTTATATTTTCCCTTCTTAGATGAGCTTGATTGTTCTTTTTTTTTTTTTTTTTTTTTAATCTACACATTGATAGGTTTTCTTCTTCCTTTACATTAGCTTTAGGTCCCAAGTATGAGTGAGAACATATGGTATTTCTCTTTTTGGGCCTGGGTTTGTTCACTTAGGATGATATTCTCCAGTTCCACCCATTTTGCTGCAAATGACATTATTTCATTCTTTTTCTTTGCTGAGTAATATTGCATTGTGTATATATACCACAACTTTTTTATTCATTCTTTTGTTCACGGACATCTTGATTCTTTACTCTTGCAATTGTGAAGATTGTTGCATTAAATATGGAAATGCAGGTGTCTCTGTGTATGATGGCTTATCATCTTTTGGGTATATTCCCAGGAGTGGTACAGCTGCATCATATAGCAGTTCTATTCTTAGTTTTCTAAGGTACTTCCATATTGATTTCCAAAGCAGTTGAACTACTTTTCAATCCCACCAGCAATGTAAAAGGATTCCTTTTTCTCCACGTCCTCACCAGCATTTGTTATTATTTGTTTGTTGATCTTGGCCATTCTTACTGGAGTGAGATGGAATCTCAGAGTTGTGATTTGCATTTCCCTAATGGCTAAGGATATTGAGTATTTCTGCATGTGTTTCTTGATCCTTCAAACTTCTTGGTTTGAGAATTGTCTGGCCATTTCCTTTGCCCACTTATGCATGGGGTTATTTGTTGTTTTTGTATTTGCTTTCTTAAGTTCTTTGTGTATTCTTGAAATTAGGAGTGATCGATTTTCAAATGTCTGATGTGTTGAGACTTTCCAGAAAAGTATGGGCTGAGTATCCTTTATCTGAAATTCTGGGGACCAGAAGTGTTTCAGATTTCAGAATTTTCTGGATTTTGGAATATTTGTGTAGCACTTACTGGTTGATCATCCCTAAATCTGAAAATCTGAAATCCAAAATACCATAGGATTCAATACTCTTTGCGCATCAATGGAGGTACTCAAAAAATTTCTGATTTTGGAGCATTTCACATTTTGGATTATCAGAGCAGAGATGCTCAAGTCATATCGATCAAGATGTCCAGAGACAATGAGTGGAAACCTGCATAGACTATGCATTCTCTTGCACTTTTATTCCTGCATTGCTGGGTGATCCTAACATGACATTTGCCCTAGCAGACCCTCAGGTTATTGCCTCCATGGTAGAATAATATTTTGTGAAATATTAATCAGTGTTTTTCCTCTAGTATATATCCCCTACATTTTTGGGTCTTTCGTCTTGTGTCTTTTCTCAGGGCAGGGAAGATGACAGCGAAAAGTTAAGAAAAAGAGATAATGAAAGGAATCTTGCCATAGCCAAGGTCTGAGAGGTTGATGTGAGAAGAGCAAGGTTTCCCTACATCTGGACTAGTGAGAGTCTTCGAGCTAAGTGGAGGAGGAAGGGAGTGTTAAAGGAGAAATGATAAGAGCATAAATGTTGCTGGGTCCCTAGGAATTAGGGACAAACTTGAAATGTGCTTCTTCTTCTTTTTTTTAAGCAGCACATGTTTGGGGATCTAGGAGAAAAGAAGAACCTATGGCCCTTTCCCTGCCTAAGCCATAGCATGGGGGCATCTGATTCCGTCAGATCTGGGAAGCTAAGCAGGGTCAGGCCTGGTTAGTACTTGGATTCGAGACTGCCTGGGAACACCAGGAGGTGTAGGCTTGGGAGAAGGACCTGGCAACCCACTCCCCCAAAACAATCAGCCACTAAAAACCCTATGAATAGCAGAGAAGCACTGATAATAGTGTTTCATGTGTTGTAGGTAGGGTCGCTATGAGTTGGATACCTACTTGATGGCACCTAACAACAACAACAACATGGCCCTTTCAAGGGTGGAGCCCTAGAGCAGGGGTGGCAAGACTCCAGAGTGGCAGTGACCGTGCCATGTGTCTAGACAGAGCCTTGAACTGTCTCTTGGCTCTAAGCCTGGGCATAACATGAGAGTGGCAGAATATTTCTTTTGCACCTAAGAGTAGCAAAAAAGTCATCAAGAAAGCCACAGTTATAGGCGGGTGCAGTGGTGCATGCCTGTATTCCCTGCAACTCAGGAGGTGGAGGCAGGAGGATCGCACGTTCCAGGCCAGAGGCAGCCTGCATTAACTTAGGTAAACCTTGTCTCAAGATAAAAAATAGAAGAGAGGCTGGGAGTGAAGCTCAGGGGTGGTGTGCATAAAAAAGTATGCACAAGACCCTGGGTAAAAAAGAGAAAGGAAGATAGAAAAGAAAAAAGAAGCAGAAAGCCACAGTTACAATGTCTGCAATCTCCTTTAAGATATTTCAGAATATGCAGCATATGAGTATGATTTAGGTAAACTATCATGCAGATGTGTCTTGATCAGCTCGTGTGGTGACCAAATGCCATCAACTGACTGGTTTAACAAACCTATGTTTATTTCTCACAGTCCTGGAATTCCAGGCTCCAGGCTGGGAAGCCAGTATGGTGAGGCTTTGGGGTGAAGGGGTTTCCTTTTGTGATGCAGGCTAAAGACTTCTGGTTCTATCCTCCTACAGAGGAAAGAGGGCCAGAGAACTCTCTGGAGTCCCTTGTATCAGGGCACTGATTTGATGCAGGAGAACTCCACCCTCATGACCCAATTACCTTCCAAATGCCCCACAATAGAAGTTAGGATTTCAGTATGTGAATTTTGGAGGAGCACATGCATATCCAGCTTACAATGGAAGATCTGAATCAAGAATACATGGTTTAAGATAGTCAACTGGTGACCCAATCAAAAGACTAGTAGTCCACAAGAACTCCTGTTATCTGTATCTTGAACAGTAATGAGGACTTTACTAACTGGTATTTTGAGTTTCAGAGATGAGATTTTACTGTCGAAAATAGTGGCCCGTCAACTCTCTTGATGCACGTCATTAGAGAGGGCCTCACTGAAATCAAGATGGGCACACTGGCGTACTTAGACGTCTCTGAATGAACAGAATGAAGAATCTAGGTCGACTGTGATCTGCAGCACTTGGGCGGCTGCAGAGCCTGGACTCTCTCAACAGCTCTCTGTCCAGCTGCAGGATTAAAATGCCTCAGGTTGCCTGCTGCTGACTCTAAAGGTAAGAGAATCATACATTGGGAATATCTGCCTTGAGCAGGGAAACTTCTGTGCAAAGGTGGTGGTGGAGGCAGAGCCCAGGGGGTCAGCCCTACCAGACAGAGCTCATGAACTGCTGAGACTCTGCTGATTGTCGGCTACGTCTGCATGTGTGTGCTGCAAAATTCAGTCTAAGGCTTGCTTTCAATATAAGTTGATAGCAACGTTGTAAGGGAGTGGGCAATAGCTACACACTTCAACAGTTTGGGTGGCTACACCGGTTGGTCAAAAGAACATAAGAATTTTCTCATGTCAGTATGCAAAGCCTGCAGCTGTAGCCCTGTGGCATCCGATCCCATCAGATCTCGGAAGCTAAGCAGGGTTGGGCCTGGTTAGTAGATGGATGGGAGACCTCCTGGGAACACCAGAAGCTGTAGGCTTGGGAGAAGGACCTGGCAACCCCCTCCCAAAAATCAATCTGCCATTGAAAACCCTATGAACAGCAGAGAAGCACTGACAATAGTGTTTCCCCTGACAATAGTGTTTCCCCTGTAGTACAGAGGGTCGCTATGAGTTGGATACCGACTCGACAGCACCTAACAACAACAACAGTATGCAAAAGTCACTGATCCTATAAGGGCTCTGCATGCACAAATTGGAGACATGAGGTCCCAATTCCCACCCCAGGTGCTGTGCCTAAGAAAACCTGTACTGGGAAAGGAGAAAAGACCTGTGAATGGCCTGAGAGTCAGAGTCTACAAGTCAAAAGTTGAATTAGAAGGGAAAAGGGTTATATTCTTGTCCATACAAGTTCACGAGCTGAGGAGCATTGTGGTTACACATGTACTGGGAGAAATCTAAACAGAATCATTATGAGGGATAACCAGCGAGGGAGGAGGAAATGCTGGGAGAGAAAAGGCTGCCTTCCAGGGAATGAAGCCACTGTAAATTCTCCCTCTGTTGTAAGGGCCTTTCTTTCTTCTTGGACTTGATCTCCATTAAAGGTAACAGTTCATCCATTGATGATTTCAAAGAGGGATATCATCATCCAATCTACTCCATGAGGCTAAGTCTCATTCTTTTGGCCTGGGAGATCATGACTACATGAGAGGCTTGTGCAAGCTTTAACTTTTTTTTTTTTTTTTTTTTGACAGTACTAGGGATAGAACCCAGGGCTTTGCACATGTTAGGCAAGCACTATTCTGCTGAGCCACAGCCCAGCCACAAAAGCTCTCTTAAAACTCTAAGACATACTTTGCAGCTAATTATCTAAAGATCCTTTATCTCAGTGTTGTAAGTTGGCAGTACTGAGTAGCTCAAAGATTAGTGTCTATCTATAGAATGACTCCAGAATCACCCTGTTCTAGTCTGTGACGACAGCCAACACTGGTCAAGTGCTGGCTGTGTGCTAAAAGGAATTAACTTAACCCTGACAACAATCTTAGAGGAAGGTAAGAAAGAGTCACTGAAATGACTGTATCGTAACAGGTGACCAAGTAATGTGCCCAACATTACCTAGATAGTGAAAGGAATGGCAGGGATTCTAGAGCAGGCTAGGATAAGGCTGTCTAGAACACGTGTGTAATTTTCCACCTTAGTCAGGCTGTGTCTTGTCTTTCTGAGTCATTAGCCACTGACACAAAATTGTACAGGGACCTGGTTGCTAGACAAGTAGATACTAAAGGAATATTGATTGAATAAGGTGTCCCCTATGAATCACTTTTTCTGTAGCCAGCTCTCCCTCATCTGTCCAACCAGCAATGCCACATGTGAAAAGGGTGATAAAGATAGTGATATTGAATTGATAGGTTGATTGAAATAGCCACAGGGGTTTGAACTTTTTCAACAGATCCAGGACAGTCCTTATGCTGTCATGAAAAATGACTCCCAAAATAAATAAAAATAGGAAGTACGATCTTTAACCTGCCCTGGGTATTTTGGCTTATCTGCAGTCCTTAGCATGAGACTGAGCCCTGCAGTCTGAAAGAAATTTCAAAACCCCAGCCCTGAACCTGGGTTATCAGATAACAACAACAACAAAACCTACATCGATTAAGGAGATTGAAAAGGCTAAAGAGGAATGGAGCCTGCAGCCTCCCCATTGTGGAAATCCCATCGGATCCCATCGGATCTTGGAAAGCTAAGCAGGGTCAGACCTGGTTAGTGCTTGGATAGGAGATTGCCTGGGAACACCAGGTGCTGTAGGCTTGGGAGTAGGACTCGGCAACCCACTCCCAAAAAACAATCTTCCATTGAAAACTGTATGAACAGCAGAGAAGGATGACAATAATATTTCACCTGTTGTATGGAGGGTGGCTATGAGTCAGGCACTGACTCAAAGACACCTAACAACGACAACAAAGAGGAATGGAGATCTTTATTTTGAATCTGGGAGGTAGTATCAGCCTTGGTCTGTTCTTTATGAAGGTTCAGGATTATTCCACCCAGGGCCTGCAGGGGTCCTACTGCATAGATAGATAAGAGGGACACAGATTTGGCAGTGTGGTTATGGTGAGGGGAGCAGGTGAGAGAACTGCCACCGTCTGTCATGGGACAAGCCTCACCTGGGTTGGGCAGGGTGCTCTCCTCTTGGGTGCCAGCCTGCTGGAGGGAGGTGCTCTGGGTAGCGCCACCCTCTAGCTGGCTAGCTCTGAGCTCTTTGCCAGTAGGTTCCTGCTGTTACATAGCACCCCCTAGTGGACATCACAGGAAGAGCTGTGTATTTAAACTTCCAAGTTGCCACCTATATAACTTGAACGGTCATTGACTAGAGTGATGGGACCAGAGGAGAACCAGTGGTGACCAGAGCCAAAGACATCATTCCAGAAAAACAGGGTGTGTTTTGGGTGAGCACACACTGAAGGTGTCAGTGGGATAATGAGATACGAGTGGGAGGGCACTGAGTTGAGCTTGGTCCTACTGTTTTCTTAAGTGACCAGTTCTAGTTGACTGGACCTTTGGTCAGAGTCAGGGGAATCCACTTTGGTGCCACCTCCAAGAAGGCTCTTGAAGCCCAGAGCAAGCACAAGCCTTCAGACATCTTCTGGAAACTTACAGTCTCATTCCTTAAGCCTCCTGGGAAATTGTTGTTGTTAGGTGCTATAGAGTCGGGTCCAACTCATAGCAACACTCATAGGGTCTTCAATAGCTGATTGTTTTGGGATTGCTTCAGGAGTGGATTGCCATGTCCTTCTCCTGTTTTTGCAGTGCTGGGGATCAAACCCGGGTCCTCACAGAGTGCAGAGTGGTGCTCTACCAATGGAGCTAAACCCCAGCTCCCTAAGAAATGGTGGTAATCCCAAGTTAATGTTTGTGGCTGCGTTGCCCCTCATTTCATGAGGGCAATGTCTGTGTTTATAGTGTTTAAAATCCATCATGTTATGTGTGCTCTTCCAGCTGCATATCTGAATTTTCCCTTCATTTAAAAAATCACTTGCCATCACTTTATTTTTGGAAAAGGTCAGACTCTGCCTCTATTGTTTCCAAACTATGCTGTCTCACATGAATATCTTAACAGAAGTGTATTCCTAAACTCACACGTCTCATCTCCTCAGAAAGACCCCCCCTTCTCCCTTCAGCATCAGTTCACCCCATGCTCTTTGGCATTTGCTGATCGCCATCTTTGTAGTTGCAAAGGCCTGTGTTGTGTCCTCTCACAGAAAGCTTCTTAGACCACAGGGCCTGGGGGTATCTTCACTGCTTTTCCTTGAAGGTCCAGGGTGGGCCTGTGCATGTGCTGGCTGCAGACACTCGCCACATGCTGACTCCCTGAAGCCTCAAGCTCAAAGTCAACAACCTCTTTGCCATTGTTGTTAGTGGTAGGAGAGGCAGAGAGAAAGAATCTGGTGCAATATTCAGCTTTTGAGTACTTGCTTCATGAATGAATGTTAAAAACATCATTGCTAAGCCAAGTGGAAATTTTTATTTTGGTTGTACTCAAGGTGTGCTCAAGGACTGTCCTTGTTAGGTGCCGTCGAGTCAGGTCCAACTCATAGCGACCCTATGTACAACAGAAGGAAACTCCCCGACAGTGTGCCATGCCCCACAGTGTGTCAGTGCTTCTCTCCTATTCATAAGGTTTTTGATGGCTGATTGTTTTTGGAAGTGGGCTGCCAGTTAGAAATACAAAAGCACTAAGAATCCACAAAAAAGGTCTGAGATTTGTCTCAAGTTTGAGATTCTCCAATTTTAAGATAGAAAGAGCTTATTTGGCATAGTAGGCTGTGTTACCAGCCAGTTGAGTGGTGTGTAGCCTTTGCTTTGTTCTTCTCCCACCCTAAACACTTGTTTCTCTGAATGGAGAAGCCCAATGATGCTACTGGATGGCCTTTGGGGGAGGGGTCTTATTCACAGATTCAGTGCTGATGCTGCAGAGCAAACACATGGGGCAGGAGTGAGAGAGAGGAATCCCACTGCACTACAGGCCATGCAGGAGAAAATTCCAAGGATGGCTAAGAGTGGCAACCAAAGGCTCTGGAAAGCTCTGAGGCCAGCAGACTTCAAGGGCAGAAACCCAAGAAGAAAAGTTACCCCTGGTTGTCTCCAAGATCAGTGGATGTCAATGGAATGAGACAATGGGGGGATTTCTAGCATGCTGATAAGCTTAAAAGTCACATTGCAGTGATGTGGCTGCATCCTCCCAAGATTCATGTTGAACATTAATTACCAAATTGACATGTTAGTGGTTTTGGATGTGGAGCCTTTGGAATGTAATTAGGATCATATGAGATTCTGAATGGAGTTTTTTGAGACCTGAGTTAGCATGCTTATTGTCCCACTATATCGATACCTTCTACCACACTGTGATATGAAAAGGCAGCCTTCATCAGGTGGCAAGCAGATGCCAGTGCCATGCTTTTGAACTTTTCAGATTCCAGAACTATAGCTAAATAAACCTCTCTTCTCTCTATATAACCCAGGCTCAAGCATTCTGTTACAGCAACAAAAAATGGGCCACAAAACATGTTAAGGGGAGTCTCTTGAGCTCAACAGGAATTATCCTACTCCAGACTTCCCTGATGACCAGTTCTAATCTTATTGCTTGCAACTCAGGTCAGAATTAAACTGGAGAGCCATGACTTTGAAAGAGACAGGGAAGACAGGGAAAATGAATTTCTCTAGTAACATCAAAATGGTTATTAAGCAATTATTTCCTGCATACCCACCATTCCTGGGAACAAAACTGACTTGAGGAGCTAAGATCTAAGAACAGCTGGGACCAGGACCTGGTAATTTGTTTAGGTGTTAAGGTGAGTGCCCCACCTGTTTGCCAAGGTCTACCTTACCAGCCTCCACCAAGGGCTGGTTGTCAGATGGGAACTTTTAGGAACAGAGGGCAGGGCTAGGAAACTACACAGGCAGGGTTCCCCTGGGCCTCCCCCAAATCTACAGATGGTACTGTGGGCTTCTGGCACCCACACCAGGAGACGCCTGCTCACAACTAAGTCTGAGGAGTTGGCAATAATCAGGGCATTTATCTGAGGCCAGTAGTAAAACAGTGACTTACCCACCTTATGAAGGGGACTGAGGCATCTCAATTGTAATCTGGTTGTGTGGATGGCCCAATAGGGAAAAAAGAAAGGTCAACAATTACTTGCAATGTAATGACACAGAAACAATGTAGATTAACTTCTGGGTAAGGACCTGTATTTTATACCACTGCAAACAGAGTTCTGACATGAGACCAGTGTATTCCACTCTGAGGACTTCTGGTTTATAAGTCAGTCAAATAACGGCCAAAGAATTTAGGTCAAGGTGAGTTTATTGTCCAAATAGCATAACCTAACTGCATTCAAACCCATTTTCAAATCCATCTTTAAGTCCATCTTTAAGCTAGTCAAAAGAACAGGTTATTATTTTTTTAAAGATCACTTAACACTGAACAGATAAAACCTCTTAAAAAAGGCAGCTGACTATATCATGTCACCATCATAGCCATACAACATTTTTCCAAACTTCCTAAAAACTTTTTTTGTTTACATCGATCATGCTACTTCAGCACTTTCTAGCATTCCGACCAAATAAACACCCACACCTCTTATAGAGTACATGGTGAGAGAATAACATTGACTTGATATGGCATCACACTCATTTTAAAGCAAATTTTAAAAAAAGAAGAAAAAAAGTAATCCAAGGTGAGAAACTGTAATGAGGTTAGGGGAGGATAGATGGCGATGGCAAGAAAGAGAGAGAGAGAGAGAGAGAGAGAGAGAGAGAACGAACTGAGGTACATGATATAAGGGTAATGAACATAATGGAAAAAATGCAATGGCCCCATGATTTGCTGGGGGATAAGAGTTGGCCAACAGTAAGAACTAAAATCAATGAAAAACAAGAGAAACTTATGGTTGATGCTAAGGACAGGCACCTGTTAAAATATATTGGATACTGTAATGGCTACAGTCCGTAAGGCACTTTTTCCCCCAATGTAGGCTGCAGGCGAAGCAATGCAGCTGCAGCTCTGGCATGCATGTATACATTTGCTGATGGCTTCTTAAAACCTGAGCCAAGAATAGGGTCTGATAGCCCATCCGAGTTTAAAAGCAGAGACAGAAATGTAGGAGAACAGTTCTGGCTAACCTGACTCTTCTGAGTTGTTTAGAATCCAGATTCATCAAGGGTCACACAGGATGGGGAAGCAATAAACATCCTCTCGGGTCTTCCTCCCGGATCTTGTACAATCAATACCTGCATAAGCAGCTGTTGAAAATGGCTGGGTCTGCACCAATGGAAGCCTGCACTCAATCTGCACCTACAGTGGGTTTGTCGGCTTGAGGGGACCTCACTGCCTCAGCATTCATTTACTTTTTAAAGCTATTCCCAAGGTTGGACTGTCTCAAAGATAAACAGAAAGGCATCATTTTGGCTTAGAAGTCAACTGGCTTCCTCAGACTTCCTCCTAATTCCTATCCCCAATTCCCACACTACCAGTATTACCTTCTTGAACTAGAAAGTCCATATTTACAGGCATAAGGTGCAAGTCTATTTCTTCTCCCAGCCCTGTCCCCCCAATGGGCCATAGAGAAAAAAATTCCCCTGCCTTCTTTGAGAAAGTCATCCAATCCTGCCTAAATGGAAAGCCATCTAATATTAATTAGCCTGTTGGTCCAGAAGCTCCCAGGATGAAGTCTGGAGAGGCCCTGAAAGAAGTTCTAGACCACAGGAAAGCTACAGAGCACCCTCTGAGGGGTCAGCCTCTCTGCTAGCAAGGGCTGCAGTCGGGGGGAGTTACCTATGCCACTGGCCTGGCTGATAAAGAGGCGGAACAGGGTTTGCAGTAGACAGCACTCAGGCCAGGCATGTGAGACACACTGTGCTCTTCAGTAGAGTCCTGGGTAGGTCAAAAGAAAGCTGCTTCTAAGCACAGCCCTTTCCAGAAGGAGCTCACCTCTCAGCACACGTGGGACATTCAGCTGTGGAAACTGCCCCCTGCATCCTCCGGGAGACTGCCTGGCTGTTAAGCACCTGTGTGGAATTTCCCTATGCTTAGCAGATATTTTTGGCATGCTAGGATTTTTTTCCCCTTAGGATTTGGTCAAAACAGGGGAAGGATCAAAATTTGGCAGGCTGGGGGAACAACTCAGCCCCCACTGATGGAGAATAAACAAAGAAGAGGGAGTAAAGAAGAGAGATGACAAAGCAGAGAAAGGACCAGAATAAATTTGGAATCCTAATAGCAGGAGGTGAGAAATGAAGAGAAAGAGTAAGTTCAAATGTATTGGGGGAAGTGACCCCCTCTGGGATAAAAGCATCTACCAAGGTGACGAAGTCCAAGCAGAGGGTATTGGTCACTAACAAATCCAGGATTGAACTTCTACCAAAGTGATGAGAGGGCTCAGTGGGCAGAGTGCTGCTCTGCACTCTCTGAGGCCCCGGATTTGACTACCCAGCATGGCAAAAAATGGGAGAAGGATGTGACAATGCACTTCGGAAGCAATCCTGAAACAATCAGCCATGGACAACCTTATGAGGATCGCTTAGAGTCAGACCTGACCCGATAGCACCTAACGACCACAAGGTAATGAGATCCAAGCAGAGGGGATCAGTCACTAAGGAATCCACAATTCCTACAATTATGTAAGCAGGGAGTGGGCAGAGGAGCCAAACATGAGGCCCCAAGGATGGGAAAGAGGAAAAGCTAGAAGCCTCCATGGCCCCTGGACAAGAGGGGAGCGTTAATAGACTGCAGAGAGAGCTGATGCCCTACTCCTTCCTTATGCGTCAGAGTCCTCATTCTTTGCCTCTGTTAAGCTCAAGGGCTGGTCATGGTAAGCAAGCGTGCATCTCATTTTCTTACCAGGCTCCAAGTCTCCCAAGAAGTCCCAGGACCACTCCTGCCTGGTTCTGTGGGGCTCCCTGGGCACCGGAAGACTGTGCCAGGCCAAATGGTCTCTGGATAAAACACTCGCTAACTACTGACAATTCAACTTTCCTCTGCCAAACTTCCCAATTCACCGCCGGCAGCCTCACCAGAAATTCCCTAGAATTTCAGGGTCACACTAACTCAACAAGTCCTGAACCCTCCTAAACACATTTCACAAGACACTGGCTCCTCTGGAATTTCACCTCTACAGAGAAATGGCCTCTCATCTCCTTTCAACTTCCATCACAGACTCCTCCGGCTTGTTTCCTATCCTGCTGATTCAATAGGATTCGAAACCTGAGGCCAGCTAGGGGCACTCAGCAAAGGCCCCGGCTCAGCACTGTGCCTACCTGCCACAGTCAAGGACAGAGGTGGGAGGAGAAAGTACCACAGATGCTGTGGGCTGCAGACTCATCTGCCTGCAGAATCAGCCCTAGGACGACTTTGGCGCTGATCTTCAAGTGGGGTGCCCATGCCAAAGCAGGGGAAAGATGGAAGGGAGACTAGGAATGTTCAGGAAGCAGCAGCCCTAAGCAGACAAAAGCCCTGCTTCTGAATGGGCTGCAGGATGAGAATCTCCAAACAGCCCACTGGAATTCTTTTTCATTCTTTCCTGATAGCTGGTGCCTCTGTGCAAATCATCCATTCCTACTCCACAGCCTTAATGTTTGTGTTGAATGTCTGCCTGTAGGGATGGAGGGGGGATCCCTTGGTTCAATGTATTTTTTCCATCATGATGAGGATTCTGGAGTCAAGATGGGAGCCTGGTGACCTTCATGACTGAAAAGATCCCTGGGTCTGAGACCCTGGGGCACCTCTCAGGCCCGCTATCTGTGAGGGCATCCAACTGCCCCTTCCTGCCTGCTCTGTGACTCATGCTGGTGGGCTCCCAAGCAGAAACTGTTCAGTTGTGAGGTATTATGAAAACAAAAATGTGAATCATTGTCCTTTGTAGTTATTGAGTTTGTCCAGTAAACCTGAGGTAAAGAGTACTCTGTCTTTGAAGAATGTGGTCAGTGGAAAAACAAAACGAAACAAAACGAAACACAAAAAACCAAAAAGAAAAACCAAACCAAACCATGAATATGCTACCAGAAGAAAACAAACTACGGAAGGGCTTTTCCAGTACAAAGAACTCATGTCTTAACCACCTACTTTAGGACCTGGAATTTAAGCAGTAAAATAATATATTATAAAAATGTTTATAAAATAGCAGCACACTCTGTGAAACATTACAGCTAGGTACTGTTAATGTGAATAGGGATGAACAATTTTAGCTTCTTAGCAGCGAAAAAAAATAAAATAAACTGAACAAAATAAAATGAAAGATAAGAGACCCTTAGGTGTTTCTCTATCTTCAACCCTCATAATGCGAAACAAGGCAGAATCTGCGTATAAAATAATTCTTCCAAGTAGCCCTGTTCTGATTTTTACTTTTTTACTTAAAAAAAGGCAAACATTTTAACAAATAGCTTCATTACCTGTCAATTACAATTGTGCAAAAAAAAAAAAAAAGTTATGGCTCCAACTTCTGCTAACTGAATGTCTCTAAGAAGTGGAGAGGAAAAAAATTCAAGTACGCTGAATACACTTTGCAATAAAATTAACAAAAAATGGAAAAGGGAACAAAATGCCACACCCTGATGTTCAGCCTTCTATCTTTGTACCAGCAATCACTTTTCTTTCCATGTCCAAAGGAGAAATATATAGTTGGGAAGTCAGACCCTTCTAATGCCATCAAAATGGTTTCAGACCTTTGTTTTTAGGCTTTTCTGAGGAATGTTGCGATGGAAATGTCACCAGAAAGGACTGTCTCTTAGCCCTGGTAGGCATCCAGAACTATGTGCCAGAGAATGTCAGATTCTAGAAGTAAAGGGTAACCAGACAGGGGCTTGAAGAGGCCAAAGAGAAGAGGGAAGGAGTATTCAGCATGATTTGCATAAACCATCCCATCTATCCCTCAGGTGCAAATTTCAAAGTGCTTTTCGAATGGAATGGTTTATAACAATGCTAAACTGTGAACCAGACACGGCAATCAGCACCAAAAATTAAGTTTTCCCAAATAAGGGACGCCAAAGTCACCTCATCCTCTTTCATATGGAAAGATTCGGTTCCAGATACCACCTGTGGTCTCCATCTGCCCCTATTTCAGATGTGTTTTGGTTATGGCCCATAGCTAATTCCCCCATTAGGTAACAGTGTGGTGGTGTCTGCAATGAACCATATTTGGAAGAGAAGCCAGAAGTCACCAAACACAAAACCCAGGAGCCAATCACCTATGTCTAACTGGCAAAACACAACATCTCCTTTAGGTAGTAGCTACCGTAGACAGCAAGAGTATGTAATGTAAAGGTCGCCCAGGCTCCATCTTAGTGATATGTGGTTAGGCATGAAGGTGCTTCTGCAGCCAAAATGGTTCAATCATGTTGACACATTATTTTGTCCTCCCTCCCCATCATGTCCCTCTTTGTTTCTAATTCCTTCTGGAGTTCATTGCTCATTGCTTTGCAATCTAATCATGCCACAAACAGCATACACAGTTCCTTGCAATATAATCCTAAAAAGGGGCATATGTGCTAGTTCATAACATGAAAAACGGTCTCCTCTAATTTGTTCCCATATTGCAGGCGTACATATATTCTCTAGCTACTCTGCAGGTTTTCTTGTAAGCATTTTACTATTAATTTTACATGGTCAAACAATAACTTCGCATATACAAGGGATTCCCTTATGTTGTACTTTGAATAGGTTCCAAATGCTTTTAATTATTCTGTTTTTATAGGACCTGTTTCTCTTACTTCTAAAAGATCTTTAAATATGATCTAAGTGGGGGCAGAATTTTTTTTTTTTCATCCTAAAACACAAAGAACAAAAACATAACCAGAGCGAAGGAGAGAGCTGGTGGTTGAATGAGCCTCTCTCGCAGGACCGGACGGAAACCTCACAGGTCGATGTCACGCACGTCTGTGGGTGTGGTGGCTTGGTCCAGTTCATCCTCTGACTTGGATCCCTCGCGCTGCTCCTGACGGAACTGCTGCAAGCTGTTGAGCAGCACAGCCTCGATCTGCTCCTGGCAGGCTTTCAGACAATCCTGGAGGACAGAGGTCCAGAGCAGAGCTATTAGCTGGATGCGCAAGGCACAGAACACATCACACAGCAGAGAGACATAACTCAACTGGAACCTTTCCACGCTTGTCCTCCAGTAGAAGTACACGTGACGTATAAGAGAGATGATCTCAGAACACCGTAGAACCTGAGTACTTAAGGCTGGCGGCCTCAGCGTCCCCTGGGAGCGGGCTGGAAATAGATCATCTCACCCAACACAGATCAAACTAATCAAAATCAGCATGTTAGCAGGAGCCCAGGGGATTCCTATTCTGAGACACATTTGACCTAGATGATGGTCCATGTATGGAGTGGCATAGCCTGGTCCGTTAAGGGGCCAAATGGATGTCCTCTGCCTGGAGAAGTTGGGGTATGGCAGAGAAGGCGATGCCCTCCCGGAGGTACTGGGGTATTAACCAAGTCAGCACCTAAGGAAGAGATACAGGGGACAGTGGGCTGAACTGCCTTGGCCTTCATGCAAGCTGAGTAAGTGCTCAGAAACAGCCCTGTATCTTCTGGTTATTTACCACTCCCTAGCTCTCTGCATTAAAAATAACAATACACAATGTTTACAAAATTCTGAACACTTGAGCTTGTCCAATTTGGGAATAAGCATGACTTTGCAGTGCTGCTTTTATTAGTCTATATTTGGTAGGGAAAATTTAGAGTGAGTTCACCCCAGGCAGAAGCTTCTATTAGCTGGGTGACATGGAATGCAACGGCAGGTCACGGCTGTCACTAGGAAGAGACTGTGGCTCATGCTAGTAAGAGGCATGTGAGCCAAAGAAACTGCTCTTGGTAGGGATTTTCCAGGTTCTCTCCTCTGCAAGGCTGCCTTCCCGCACTCTCTAAAGCAGTATACGCATATGGAAAATATGCTAAATTGAATCTGCTTGTATCTTTCCACAGCTTAATATACACTTCCCTTTTGTTTGTTTCACTGAGCAATTTTCACCACCTAGAGCTTGCTATTTTGCCAAGCAGAAAGCCTTATCTTTATTTTCCAAAGACCTAAAATAAAGTTGAAGTTAACTACCAAGGAGCGAAGTTTCCATTCCCCCCACCCTAATTTTTCTTTCCTATCTCTCATCTGCTCTACATTCCAAACTGTAGCTTTTCATGAAAATGAAGATGAGAAAGGACAGCAGACTGAGGGCTAACAGCAGGGATGAAATACCACCCAGACCAGTAAGGGTGATGGAAAGAGGGAGGGTGAAATTTGCTGCCCCACCCACCATAGATGCAGGCAACAGGAAAGGTAGTGAACTCTGATCTCAGTTCCTCCATCTGTAAAATAAGGATGACAAAATGCTCAGAGTAAAGAGCAACTGTGACAATGTATACGAAGTGCTAAGTAGCAGCTCAATAAACAATCATTACTTATTATTTATTATGTATAATAGTGAATCAGTCCTGCAGTGTGAAAGAATCCTTTAGACTTTTTCTTTTCTTTCTTCTGTAAGACAGAGCTATGGCTATGTTGCCCAGGCTAGCCTGGAACTCCTGGGCCCCAGCGATCATCCTGCCTCAGCCACTTGAGTAGCTGGGACTACAGGTTGGTTACACTGCCCCTGGTTTAGATTTCTTTAAAGTGGGGTATGGATTAATATTTGCCCAAAAATAGTGAAGGGTGCGCTGACACCCTAGCCCTGAGACTACTGCTGAACAAGACCAAGGTGGTCCAGCAGTGGAAGTCACCATGCTACCTGGAACGATACCAAGGGATTATTGCCAAGGCCCTGCTCCCATCTCTTGCACTTCTCTGTGGCATCTCCTGGTCACAGCCTGCACCCCATCTGACCCCTCCTAGTGATGACTAATGTGGATCTTGTCCAGGTATGGTGGTGTACGCCTGTAATCCCAGCAACTTGGGAGGCCAAGGCAGGAGGATCACAAATTTGAGCCAGAGAGGCACAACTTAGCAAGACCCTGACTCAAAACAGAAAGTGAAAAATGGGCTGAAGGTGTGGCTGGCAAAGCACGTGTGAGGTCCTGAGTTCAAGCCCCTCGTACTGCAAAACAAACAAAAACCAAACCTGGGTCTTGCCTGCCTCCCTGTCCTGCTATTCCCCATCTTCTCCCGCGAGGCTCACCTGGCAGCATCGGCCTTGCCTGCCACAACTTGCCCGGTGTCAGGGCTAAAAGTATGTTTCTAAGGGCGCTTCACAGAAGGCACCTGAAAACGTTAAAGCCTTATAATCTAAAAAAATTAATCTTAAATGCAGAGTCAAAGCCAATGTGGGGGTTAACATAAAAGGCAAAGGCTGACTACAGTCAGAACTATGGTGTGTCGTCCCTCAGGGTCCTCCAACATCGAGATGGATGGCGAGTGTAACAAAGTCAGTTTTCTTGTCCAAGGTAGAAGACACAGCGTTTGCTCCATCCAAGGAAGGAGCTGACTTGTGCTTTGGGGTCTTGTTGGACAACGCCTCCCTTTAAGCCCTTGATCATGGTGTGAAGACACACTCACCACGGTGAGCAAGCAGGGCTTGCGTCCCAGGGGCAGCAGTGCCACATCTCCCCTCGCAGGGCACTTTCTCCTCCTTCCTCAACAGAAACCCAGGGCTTTCTGGCCACTGCCCACTGCCTTTCCTTCCTCATGGGCTCTCTTCTGGCCCCATGCTGGGGCCATCTGGGTTGTCACATCTTCTACTCCTATAACATGGCCACTTTAGGGCACCATGTGTCAACCGCATCAGGACCCGAGACAGACAGTCCTCCCAAAGTAAGACCAGGCTGCAGAAAGCCACAGAGCTTGGCTTGTGGCCAGTGTTCTCTGGGCTCACTAGGGCACCCACTCTTCCTGGCCTTCAGTCTTCCCTTCCAGCAGCCTGAGACCCTAAAAGAACGGTTCTGAGGAGACCCTACATGGAGGAAGAGACATCTGGCAGTCACTTCTACGGGACTTCCAGAGCCCCAGGATTTGATAGCACTCGGGGGAAGAGTCACATTAACCTGAGTGCCAACCAAGGAGGCTGTTCTGAACAAAACAGAGGAAGAATTCACAGGTTTCATACAACATGCATACATACTTTCTACTTTCTTCAGGTCTATTTTACTTTTAATACAAATCATTAAGGGCTCTGGCCAACTCTTGATCTTTGACCCCTTCTTGCTTGGAAGAGAAAAATGGTAACAAAAGCAGTTACTCCAGGAGTGACTCGGCAGGACACTAAGCCTTTCTGGGGTCTCTGCCCAACCCTCCTTCAGGTTCCACTTCCTCACTACTTAGCAATCATCAGCACCACTAGCAATGACAGAGTCCCTCATTCTCCACTCAGCCAGATGGAAAGCTGCTTAGGGGCAAGAGCCTGTCGGGTGCAAACCAGGTCAAACGTCCACTTTCTGCAGGTGGGGAAATTAGCACTCCCCACCCTTGAGACAAAGGATCACTCCCTGTACAGTAATACCCTTGGCTCAACCTCACAGACTCCTTCTCGGACCCCAGAGGGCACAGGAATTTTCTGTGCACTTGGTGGACAATGAGGAAGAAAATGTTCCAGAGACATCGTTATCTGCAACAGGACATCACATCCAAACTTCACAGAGTCCATTCTTGCAAAGGGCAGAGGGGAGGAGAATGCATAGAACAGGGATAGTGGAGACAGTGACCTGGAGGCAGGAAGAAGGTGGCTTTCAACTCAGCCACGCAACTTGTGCCAGGAGGCTAAGGGAGAGAAGAGAGCAGTTAGGAGAATTTCCAAAGGGGCATCCTAGCAGGTAATATCTACTAAATAATCACAGAACAGGAGAATTTGGAGGTCTCAGAGGCTCAGGGAGATCAAACCGGCATTGCCTTATTTTGCAACCACGGAACCGAAGCTTGCAGAGTTGAGTCGGTCTGCTTCCCAGCGACTTGAATTAAAAGCTGAGCTTGGCTTTCTTAAAGGCAAGCCTCCAATTTCAGAACTTTCTCCCTGTACACCTCCGCTTCTTCCAGGCTCTGAGGAAGGACATAAAAGCCAGAGAATCTCCAAGAAAGGGAGGCACGGCCCAAGGGGCAAGCGGGGGTGGGAGAACAGGGCGACAGTTTCCAATGAAAGGCTACTGTGCGCATGTCAAGTACAGCAGCAGCCCTAGGGCCTCGGCTTTTGCGGCAGCCTCCAAAGGTACCAGGCATTGTGTCCGGTTGCCCCAAATTAAGCTGATTAAAAGGAAAGCCATAATACTCGTCTGTCAGCCCAGACAGGTGGCACTCCACAGCACTGGAGGTCGGGCAACCCTCCAACTCCTAGGATGATAGCCCCCTCCCCTGCGGCTGCCCCCGGCCCCCCAGCCCCGAGTCCTGACAGCAGCGTCTGTGATCTCCAGCTCGTTCCACGGGCCTCCGACTTCCTCTGCTTGCTGGCTCCAGCTCCATGCCCTGCACCCTCCTCTGTCTCCATGAATGGGCCGACGGAACTCCTACCATTAGCCCTCAGTGTAACTGCATCAGTCCATTGTCACCACACACGCACTGCACTCAACAGGGGGACAAAGGGCTGAATGAGCCCCAGACCCGCGGCCAACTCAGGCAGAGACAACTTAGGAAACTATCTCATGCTTCCTTTCTTCACAGGCTGTTTGGCTTATTTCCTTGCATACCAAATGAGGGCTGCAAGAAATGAGGCAGAGGAGGGAGGCGGCCCCAGCGCTAACCCCCTCCCGCCCCCTTCCGCCCTCCAGCAACTCTTCCTGAGGTTCACGGCTGGAGGACACACCGCACACCCAAAGACTCCGCCTGCTGCAAGGCTAGTTGTTTTTTAATTACTCAGTGACAACCAGGATCATAAAATGCCAGGATGAGCCTAGGGGAGGGATATCTGAGAATCTTCCCAGGGCAATATTTAAGAATGTGACAAAGAGTTCTGATGCAACCCAGACAGAAAAAGGCAAGCATCATGAGCAGACGACTAGAGTTTGCATCTGATCTATTAAACGCCTTCCAATAACTTCACCACATCTTTAATGCCTCTGAGCTCAATTCTACTCTTTAACCAGTGAAAATGTGCTGTTAAGTGTGAGATAGTCAGGTGACAGAGGACACTGACACATAATGAATATTAATATATATATATAGCTTTCCAAAAGACCTGGGGACATGCTTGACACCCATCTGCCTGCCCTTTGTCCCTCGTTCCTTCCTTCTTCCTTCCCTCTCATTCTCCAGTGTCACTCCCTAGTGACTCTGCCAGGGGTTGGGGATAAAAAGCCGAGTACACTTGGGTCTTATTCAAGAGGTCCTACAGACAAGCGATCGGTGAGGTAAACGCTGGCACAGAGTGAGCGCACTGCCAAGGGGAAGGAAGGGGAGCCCCGGTTCTGCGGGGGTCCAGGACGGTGGCTGCATGCTCTTAAACTTACCCTTGGCAACGGAAGCCCCGGTAGAAGTTCCCCCGAAAGCCAGCCCGCCTCCCTGGCTAGTGTCTGTTTTTAGCAACTCTTATGAGTGTAGGGAAAAAGTACTTAAAATATACCACCCTCTGAGACTTTTCTTCCCTGTAAAACCGCTGGGCTTCTCACTCAGCTTTCTCTTTGCATCGGAGCGTTCCGGTTTATTTTGGCAACCGGACGGAGCAACAAAGACCCACTTTCTCAGAGCTGCGTGGGTTATTGCTCCCCCGGCTATCTGCTGCTGGCCAGCTAGCCAGAGAAACCACTCTGGCCACCTTGCATGGATCACGGAGCCCCTCTTGCAAGAGTCTGGTCCCAGATAACCCATGACCTGTCATCCAAAGGGGGAGTGAACATTGCAGGTTTACAGAGATCACAGAGAACAAGGTACATGGGGAGAGGACAGAACTGTGCGAGGTCATGTGCCAGCTCCTTTTGGTTTCTGTGGGTCAGTGCAAGAGGCGGCAATCATGACCTGTGTGTGTGTATTTGGCCTCTCTAAGGAAGAGCTCAAGACATACTTGGGGCCATTTCACAGCATGGTGAGAGGATGTTACACACACACACACACACACACACACACACACACACACACACACACACACCACACGTTATTGTTCTAAACTTTACCATTTTCAGTGCACATCACATTGTTGTGCAGCCTCCAGAACTATCTCCAAAGCTTTTTATCACCCCAAAGTGAAACTCTGAACTGATTAAACACTAACTCCCCATCCTCCTCCTCAGATCCTGGAATCTCAATTCCACTTTATGTCTCTGTGAATTTGACTACACTAGGTCCCTCATACAGTATTTGTCTTTTATGTCTGGCTTCTTTTACTTAGCATAATACTTTTATTGCTCATTCCCATTGTAGTGCATGTACTAGAATTTTATTTCTTTTGATGGCTGAATAATATTCCATTGCATAGACATGTCACATTTTGTTTCTCCATTTCAAAGACATTTCTACCACCAATTGTACTCTGCAAAGAGACCTGAATTTTATATTAGGCCTCAGAGTTCTTTCCTTACAACTAATTTACATTTCAGAACACGTCATTTGTACTCATCATCTATGATCTTGACTTGCAAGGATTTGTATACTTTAATTTTCTTGATTCTTTGTATAATCACTAAGCTCCTTGAAGGCTGGAGCCTCACTGTCTATTTTCTGTGCACCATTCACCCACCCTCTGTTTCCAGCATGGTTTCTGTGGACGAGGCTTTGCTTATCTCTACCTCATAACGCATGACTTGCAACAACTAGGGTTTCAATAATTACTTGAAGAAATGAATAGATAGGAAACATTTGAAATACACCACTTCTTGATTCGTGAAATGGTAAACAAAGGTCAGGGAGCAAAATTCACTTCCCTCCAAATGCAGTCTAAACTCTAGTCCGTTGACTCTCCTTCACTCTGAACTTCAGCTCTTCATAGAACACAAGCTGATGGCCAGAAGATTACACCCCCAGGAAGTTGCATGTAGACACACACAGCCTCGTCCAGATGGCTCAAACCTTTCTACTAAAAGCTTTCCTAGGGAAGGAGCAAGCCTCTGGGATCAGAGGTAAGCCTGGAACTTACAGAGGTCTCTAGTGTTTATCTGAACAAGTGGATGAATCTGACATCCTAATAACTCTATGCATACTTGGTTCAATATGAACATGTTCATCACTGGGCCCACTGTGAGAATAAGGCATGGCCATGCAGCCCAAGTTAAGAAACATGGTGTAGGGCCCTTAGAGAAATGAGGTATCAACTCATTAGCTGTGATTTAGAGGAGAGCTAAGCCAGCTTTGTGTGCATTTAGCACAGTCTGACAGGCAACCTGAATGGACTGGCTGCAACATAGAATCTGAAAAGAGCAGGCACTTTCTCCAGTGCAAGATGACAGATCAGTCTGCAGTCATGAAAAGCAAGGCATGGTCCAAGAGCCTCAGGAATAGCCCCAAGTAGTGACTTCTACCCCCATTAAACATGTAAGGGGGGCAAGGAGAAATGTGGGAGGCCGGAGACAGGGTACAGCTGTCAGCCAATCAGAGCAGGTTTATAAATATCTGAAAGAGGGGACAATGCCAGGGGTGTGTGTGGGTGGGTGGGGGGCGGTCAAACTCCTGTCACGGGCAATTTTGTCTCCAGGGGTCAAAGAAGAGCTTGTCTTAAGGCAGCCTTAATAGGAAACATTTGAAAAAGAAGCGGATCGAGTCTATAACCGTTAAGCTCTGTCCACGATCTTTGTCTGCGGATTTAGAAATGCATACTTCATGCTGCACTGGAAGGCCAATGCAATCGATATTTTGGAACCCTTGTTGAAAAAGTATATGTTTTGGAGCCAGTGCTTTATTTATTTATTTATTTGTTTGTTTTTCTTTGTGTATGAGACCGAGTTCTACTATGTAGCTCAGGCTGGCCTGGAAATCATGATCTTCCCGCCTCAGCCTCCTGAGTGCTGGGATTAAAGGCATGCACCATCACATTCAGCTTTGGGGCCAGTATTTTAGTACCTAAAAAACTGGTTCAGAGAAGGACCCAGGGTTTGTTCTATCCAGCCCTTCAACAACTGCCACTTCTTTGATCTGGTAACAAATGTCAAAGCAAAATACAGGGGGCTGGGTAGGAAAGCCGACAAGCTACTAATTTAGGCTCTCTGAGGCTTCACCTGTGCAGCATCCCTCACGGGGGTATCGGCCACAGGCCTATACATCATGTGATCCCTTAATGCAGTAAATTCCCCCATGGGGCATGCTGAATTCCCCTGGAACATCCGGACGGTGTCATCACAAAGTTCCCCTGCATTCCTTAGCCTCTCCATGGTGACACAGGAGGGCCGGTGAGCCAACATCCCTCTGGAGCTGCCTTTCAACCAAAGGCCTTTCTCAAACAAAAAGAACCCCAGAGAGCCACAGCAGGGTGGAGTGTAAAAGTTCCAAGCTGGAGCCTGGAGCCAGGTGGTTCCAATCCCAGCTGGATGGTGTGGCCGTCCCTCCCCTTGTTGTTGTTGTTGTTGTTGTTAGGTGCTGTATGGAGTCGTGTCCGACTCGTAGGGACCCTCATAAGGTTTTCAATGGCCGATTTTTTGGGGGATTGCTTTAAGAGTGCATTGCCACGTCCTTCCCCCATTTTTGTAGTGCTGGGGATAGAACTGCAGTCCTCAAGACTGCAGAGCAGTGGTCTATCAATTGAGCTAAAGCTCAGCCCAAGTCCCTCCCCTAGGAATCAGCTCATCTGCCCTCTGTACCACCTGTGGCAAATGCAGGCCCTGCGCCTCTGACCCCTGAGAACCACCCTAGCTCAGACCTTCTATGACCACAGTGTCCTCCCTGTTGGAGTCTGGGCCTTGCTGGATGCTGCTCTATCTCAAACCTCTCTCCTAAGGAGCGCCAAATTCTGGCAACCAGAAGAAGCTGTCTTGGGGCTCTCCACACAGAATAGAAAAAAATCTATAGAGAATAATAGTTTCTTGAATTTGTACAGCACTTCATCATAAAAAGTGCTTTTTAATCCATCACTGCAGTGATCACAAGGGAAATGAGAGACAGGAGGGTAAAAAGGCTGGCAGGCTGGACACCGTCCTCACAAGGACCCCTCCTGAATCCTGGCTCCCATTGTCCCCGGTCTCTGTGCCCTGCTGAATCAGGGTGCATGAGCAGGCCCAGTTCCTCTCCCCAGCAGAGCAGAGGCCTCATGGTGTGAACATAAATGGAAATACCACACTCACAGGCGCCCACTGGGAAGCCCACCCGTAGAGGAAAATCAGTCAACAGCCCTCCCCCTCAGACCAGGACCGCTGAGTTCCCGTCTGTATTTTCCAGCATGGGGGGCTTTCACCATTCTAAGAGGATGACTCCCCTGCTGAATTCTCTACCACCTTCAACTCGGGTCTTAGAAGACAGACACAGAGGATAACATCCTCCGACCCATCACCGACTATTCTAACCAGCCATCTCTCTCGCCTCCCCGAGCTGAGCTGACACATCTGGCCTTGGCCTGGGCGGCAGCCACCTACCACATCCGTGTTGGTGATCTTGGCGAGCAGCTCAGTCAGGGCATCGCACGTGAGGGAGCTCACTTCCTCGTCCTGCTGGAGTCCGCAGATAGCTGCCCCCACACTTCCAGTCGCGATCATGGATGGCGGGTACATGGCGAACTTGAAGTCTGCAGGGAATGAGGGGAAGGTCAGGTGCAGGTGCAGGCGCAGGCGCAGGCATAGTCTGGAGCCCCAAGCTCACCAGCTTTTGCATGCTCAGTCAGGAAAGTCTGGCTGACTGCACAGGGACCCCTGGCCCCATAGGCACAGTCCCCCTTGATGCCTCCATCCATTGAAGCTCTTTATTGGTCATGTTGTTGTTGTGGTTAGGTGCTGTTGAGTGGGTGTCCAACTCATAGCAAGCCTACCTACAACAGGCAAAACCCTATTGTCAGTGGTTCTCTGCTATTCATAGGGTCTTCAATGGCAGATTGATTTTTGGAAGTGGGTTGCCAGGTCCTTCTCCCAAGCCTACAGTACCTGGTGTTCCCAGGTGGTCTCCCATCCAAGTACTAACCAGGCCTGACCCTGCTTAGCTTCCGAGATCTGACAGGATCGGATGCCACAGTGGTACAGCTGCAGGCCTTATTGGTTAAACTGTGGCTAAACCAGATTTTAAATGAGAGACTGAGGCAGGAAGCCAGAGAGCTTATCTATGTGCACACAGGAAATCCCTGAGGGTTCGAAGTCCCTGGCCCATTAAGTCTCACAGTCACATGGGAGGTTGACTCCTATAAGCTATGATTCTTGGCCCTGGTGGGGACAGTGAGGTGAACAAGACCTGGACTTCTCCAGAGGTGATCGTGGAACAAAGCAGGAGACCTGGGACCATACAGATAAGATACCGCATGTACCCTGCAGGTGGGATAAGCCAAGGGCTTATGCTAGAAGGAAGACAAAGTACAAGCAAGTGGGAGAATCTGGCAAGACTGTAGGGAGAACAATAATCCTGACATGATCTTGCCATACTCAGTAGGTACCAAAGACTCTTGTTTTCCAAAATAAAAAAGATTTTCATGAAAAGCAGTCAATAAAGGGTAAGCAGCAGCAATGCAGGAGAGCAAGTGAGTGAGGATCAAGTTTCACCCAAGTCTCAGCTTCTACTCCCCGTCAGGGGTGTCAAGGGTCCTTAGAACACGAGCACAGAGGGTGGGACTAAATCAAGCACCAAAGCCTAATCACTGTATCCTGGTCATACCTCTCCACTTCTGTTTCTCCAAAAGTACCAGAGGGGTGGACCTCGGGTACCAAACACTTCAGCCCATCCAAGGGAGAAGAAAAACAGCCACAGGGGACTCCTGGGAACAGCCACCCATCACCAGCACGTATGTCCATTTAACATACACATCAAGCGTATGAGGTGCACCCAAGCATGACACTGATGCTGTAGATAGGAAACCTGGGAATCCTAAGGGTTTCTGTGGCCCTGGCTCCTGCCTTGTGCTGCCAAAGTACAGTTTGTAGTCTCATCACTCATTCTGGTGGCAGATGGGGAGCAGAGAGAACCCTCCAGGACACGACCTCTAGTCTCAGCATGATGCCAGGGAATCCACTGTGTAAAAGGGCAGGGTGCATGTGGGGGTGGAGGGCACAGCACAGAGGGAAAGGAGAGTCATGCTTCAAATTATAGCACAATGATTAGGTGGAACCTACAAAGTACAGGTCCCACTAGTATGTGCCCATCTTCCTATATACTGATCTATTACAAAAACGCCTGCAGCCATACCACTGTGGTGTCCGATCCCATCAGATCTTGGAAGCTAACCAGGGTTGGTCCTGGTTAGTACTTGAATAGGAGACCACCTGGGAACACAGGTACTGTAGGCTTGGGAGAAGGACCCAGCAGCCCACTCCCAAAAAAACCAACCTGCCATTGAAAACCCTAGGAATAGCAGAGAAGCACTGACAATAGTGTTTCGCCTGCTGTATGTAGGGTTGCTATGAGTCGCATACTGACTGGCACCTAAGAACATTACGAAAACATCTTCACAGAAGCACTTTTAATGGAGTGCCCACTGCCCCAGCATTGAGTCTGTGGTATTCTTAGAAACTCCTTAGATCACGTTTTCCCCTCCCACGTTGGCTCAATCCCAGGAACACCAAGCAGGCCTGGCGGTCTATCTGTCTTTCTCCTTGGATTTCTTCCCTTGGTCATTCACCATTTCTACCTCGAGGGCCATGTATTATGGTATCAGTATCATACCCAATGCCTGCTGGTTGCTATCATACCCCCGCCTGAGCCTTCTCTGTCTCCACGCTGGTGTGACAAAGCTTGCCTCCCAGCCTCCTGCTCTGCTGTAGGTCTCTTCCACATGGGTCACAGGAGTGTTTCTCTGCCCAATAACCTCGTTAGCTCCCCCCTGTGACATTCATAAGATAGAGGAGGCAGCCAGCCCATGGCCCAGGGCCCACAGAGGCCCTGGATGAGAGCATCTGGCAGGGAAGGGGCAGGGAAGGGGCCCCCACCCTTACTTCCCTCTGCCCAGGCCTCAGACCATGAAGTACATGCACATCCTAGCTTCCCAACATACGTTTAGCACGTGAAGCTACCAGGGACATGCAGGTTGTTCTGACATTTGACAAGTGAGTGCCAGAGCTGTACAGACCTATACAGAGGATTCCTCATCCTTCCTTTTCATAAGAACATGCTGAGCCACTCCTCCACCCACAGTGTCTGGTGGAATCTTTACAATAGGTTCCTCTCTGCTCTAGGCAGTGTGGAGGAGCCCCCAAAAACACAAAACATTGTTTGTGCTCTAAGGGAAATACCAGTTTCTTAAAACGGGGGCACCAATTCACTAGCCAGCAACGCAATGAGGCATGGTGTATTGTATATGGCTAGCGTCTATTACATGGGTAACTTCAAAGGAAGCTTTCTCACCTACAAATAGGGACGACAATTATATCTACCTCAGTGTCGCTCTGAGGATTAACTAAAACAACCTGTGCTACTGGCCCAGGCATCATGCCTGGTTCAGGGTTAAACAATAAATGGCAGCCATCATCCTCATCCTCATCCTGGCCTCCAGTATTGTTACTGATGGTACCTCCCAGGGGATTGTGAAGGGCAGTTCTGACTGCCTCAGATTCTACCCAGCATCTTTGGGGGTGAGGGAAAGGTGCCCAGCATCCCTGGGCTGCCGTGGGTACAGAGGATGAACCAAGAATGCAGAGGCTGTGGATCAGGAAGCATAGGGGAATCTCTCTCACTCTTCCGTTGTACACCTGTCTCAGAAATGACCTCATCCAGTCCCTACAGCAGTTCTTGCTGCTTTTTCAGTTGTAGGAGAAACTGAAGCTTCCCAGGGGATGTTAAGAGCACATGAGGAGTAAAAGACAAAAGTTGGCCGCTATATTCCCAGTACCTCCTGGTTCATCCCGCAGTGGTCTGCCCAGAGCCAAGGAGCAGTGCCCATGTGTGTGCACACAGTGTATGGGACAGTGCTCCACCCTCCTAGTGAGGTGGTGGAGGCCAAGGACACATGCTGGGGGGATGCTGGCTCTGCAGCCAAGAGCCAAGGGCGGCTCTGCTGTTGTCTGCACACTTGTTGTGCTAGTGGTGGTGATGGGGAGGCAGCAACAAAACCCAACCTCAAATGCACCTGTTTCAAACATCTTTTATGCATGTAAGGAAATCTTGAGAGGCAACAGGTTTGTGTATTGACACTCACTAACTCACTCACTTGCGAGTGTTGGGTCTCAGGTTAAGAAGGCAATTTTTGGACTCTGGACCCAGAGCTCTGTGTAACTTAGCAGAAGGTGACCACCTCAAGGTCATGTCCCACATCCCACAAAGAACAGAGCATATGCTTTCATGTCAGAAGTGGAAGAAAAACCCAAAAGAAAAGAGCCCTACCTTAGGAGTCCAATGATATACGTACTAGTCTCAGCCATGGCTTCTGTAGGCCACATGACAGTGTACAAGTTGCTTAACCTGTCAACAATGCCATAGGACATGTTCATTGTCCTAATCTGGGAAAGCACCAGAAGTACTCCGTATGTACCAATGTGGAATTTTGTTCTTTGGTAAGATTTCACTGGGGAAGGAGTTCTAAGCTAGGTAGGTTTGTATTTTTATTTATTTATTTATTTATTTATTTTGCAGTACTGAGGGGCTGAACCCAGGTCCTTGTGCATACTTTGCAAGTGCTCTGCCACCGAGTAAGTGAGGTAGGTTTGAAACCATGGATTCTACGATCCTACCCAGTTAAGTTTCCAGCTGATTATTTTAGCTATGGCTGCCAGACTTGCTTTGCCCTTGTTCACCACTAGGGGGAGATACTTGTTCTGAGGCTGAAGAGACCCAAGAAACCCAGATCAGTCTTCTCCCCATGTCCCCCTCCCCCGAACTGCAGTGGGATGGAAGTTTAAAGGGCCAGACCCAGGATGCTCACTGGTTAACCAATGACACCAATGACGTCATTCAACACACACGCCTCTACCACCTCCAGGATAGGTTCAGCACAGCCTGTCCTTGTGAGGCAGGTTTGTCCTGACAATCTACCTGCTAATGACAATTTAACCCCAAAGGCTTAGGCAGGAGGGTGGGGGAGGGTGGAGAAAGGCACTCATTCACCTTACAGCCAGATGGGAAGTGAGATCACCAGTCACTCACAAGCTGTGCTGTTCCCATGCTACAGAAAGAACTGAGAGACTGGTTCAACATGCCACTTTCTTCCCTCAGCGCCGTGACCTCTTCCTATGGAGGCAGTTCAGAGGCTCAGGATGGAAAGGTGGGTTCAATTCTTCCTTCCAAGCAATCACTGAACCTTGGCTCCCATTCTGGATCAAGGGCCAAGTCCCCTGACTTCTCAGGACCACCCTAGTCTGGCTACAAGATGGGGCTAGAAACTAATGAACACTTTCAGGAAGGCTCACTACTAGAGCCTGGGCCTGGGGTGCAAAGGCTTGGAGGGGACTACTCATGTACGAGCTGGTACAGCCCCTGCTGTTGGACTCCTAGTGGGAAAGAAGGTGCAGGGTCCCTGGACAGGCATCTTCCTTTGCACCAAATTCAAACTCAATGCCACTGGCTCTTCTAGACTAACTGGATGCATGGGCTGAGCGTGGTATCATGTGTGAGGCATCTCCAACACCAGCATGTGGTCCTGGGGACCTCAGATGGTTCTCTTTTCCCATCTGCCGACGTGGGGATTCTAACAGCAAATCCCCCCAGGAGGACTAGGGCTCAGTTCTGCCTCCTCAGTACCGAAAGCGCCAGGAGGGGGAATGCAATGCCAGAGCTGGAGCTAGGAGGCCTCCTCAGCCCCCACCAATGCCTCCACTAACCAGAACTGGCCAGGAGAAGGACTTCAGGCAGCTAGAGGCCAAGCAGGGAAGGAGGGCGCCACTCTGCCTTGCCACAATTTACCCCAGAGCCCGATTAAGGAAGACTGCCCATCCGCAGCCCTTCCCAGCCTCCACGTGCCCCCACGCTCTCTTCCCCTTTCACACACACGTCCGCTCCGCACACTCTGCAGAGGCCCAGCCAGCTCTTTCACAACCGGCTTTTCCATAAAACCAGCCACAAAGCCCCGGGCTTAGCTACCTACCATCTCTTCTACACCTTCCACCCCACGTCCTGACCTGGGCCCCTAAGACTCTGGCTGCAGGTACTTCCTCAGCTCCAGGGCGGAAGGTCCAGGACTGGGGGAAAGGAGAAGGGCATCTGTGAGGTGTGAGTGGCAGGCAGCTCAGGCTGGAGGGCTGAAGCTCCCCCACTTCTGGTCCTTAGTCCCCCTGAGTCTGCTACTGCCAAATCATCATCCCAGGAGGGCTTTCCTCCCAGAAAAGCAGCCCTTGGTATTCAGGCTGTCAGGCCCACTGCCTGCCTGCCTGCCCAAACCTCCTTACCATGGGGATCCGATGGGACTTGGCCCCTCACACAAGGCCAAGTGCAGACCACAGGAGGATGCCTTGTGAGTCAGACCCAGGGGACTTCTGAGGGCCTCCTCTGCTCTGACCCACCTACTCACGAGGCGCCACACTTTGCCTGCAGTTCTGATTTGGTTGAAGGTGTACTTTCTCCTGTTCCTGCCCTCTCCCTGGCCAAAGCTAGCTCAGACCCCCAAAAGGCAGTCTTCCCAACTGCCTCTGCCTCCCTTTGGACCTCTGTCTTCAGTCTCTGAATCCCAGGCTCCCTATTCTGGCCCCACAGTTGGCAGCCGCCCCAAGGATCTGGGCAAGAAGGCCAAGCGTGGGGGATGGGATCCCCAATTTTAGAGAATGGGCCTACGGCCTATACAGAACAGGGGATCTGCCCACGCTCGGATCATTCCACTCAGCTCCCTGCTACTTCGAGCAGAGATCAGAGAGGAAGAAGGGGCAAGGAGACCCCAAAAGATCTGTCAGTCAGACACAAGGTCAAAGCAGAGTTCTAACTCTCAGCAGCTTGGCAATGGGGAAGTTTAGGGCTGGGGGTCAGATGTCCCAGGGCCAGAGAAAAAGGACAGGCTGACCCCTTCCCCACAGTGAATCATGACAAGAGAGGAAAGGAACAGCCGGGCCTGGGAGACAAAATGGCAGGTCAACGAGGGACTGACCTCTAGGGCCCAGGCCAGACAGCAGGAGAAGGGAAAGGATGTGGAGAAGGACGGCTGTCAGCCAAGTCCACAAAGGAGTACAGGGCACATGTGCGTGCCATGAGGCCTAATGGGATACAGAAGGGCAAGACTAAAGAGAACCAGCAAGGGAAATCTGTCCCGGGACTCAACAGTTGGAGGCACAGAGTCCTACAGTTAAGCCAGCAAATGCAGAGCCTGCAGGTCCTGCTGGACACAGATGAAGGCAACTGCAAAAGCCAAGTCGTCACATCCATCTTAGTCGGAACAGTTAAAATCAGAGTTAAAACCATAGACTGTGCATTTTCACAATGAGTACCACAGCACGATCTCCTACATATTCTTGCTTTTCAAAGCATTTCCATGTGCATCATTTCTTTTTGATTTTAATCCTCCTAACCGCTTTGGCAAAGGCTGAAGATTGAGTGTTGTATCAGCAGACGAGTTTTACAGATGAAGTTGAAGTGCAGAGAGGTCAAGCAGACTGTGCAAGGTCTCCCAGTGATAAGTAACAAAGCCTGACCTTTTGACTGTGAACAAAAAGCACATATACTATTGCACGTTACATAATCATCTGCGCAGACTCATGAATAACATGTAACAAGGTACTCAAAACACCCCGAGTTCAACCTACATAATCCAACTCCCCCTGGTAAATCTGAGCCAACCCACCACAAATAGTTCTTTCCCTAATGTTTCTGATTATGAACATACGAACTCCTGACACCTCTCCCCTGCATGATTTAGCTTCTAGAGTCTCCTACTTTGGCCACTACCAAGAAAAACACAGTACCAATTGGCCAAGGTTCAGTTTAGTGAGACATCAAATCACTGCTGTTAGTTCATTAGGGAAATCTAAGACAAATGGGCCAGTGACAACTATGTATCAATCGGGGAATCCCCAGGGTGGGTGAAAAGGTTTTTGTATGAAAGAGCCAGCTGGAATTGCTATGGTAAAGGCTGCAGCCAGGGAGGGCATTTGAAACTGAATCCTTGCTCAAAGTCAACCAGGGTCACTCCCCCATCCAGCAGAGAGAACAGGGAGAAGGCAATAAATGCCCCACAGTAAAAAGAATTCCTTTCGGCTCCCTTCCCACTTATCAGGGCAGGCAGTATATTTATCTTGACATTGTTCCTTTAACCTGTATTTGCCCCCACCCCCCTAAATTTCCTCTTGGGCTTATCTCCAAACCATCCTTTTCCTCAAAAGATTAAAGACTTAAACACAACCAGTGAGCAGTATACATAATCTTCAAAGAGCACTTTAGACATCATAAAGAATATTTTAACAGGCACTAATTTTTTTTCCCCTTACCACACCTGTCCTCATAAACCATTTATGAGCTTAGCAGAGAAAGAGAATATTCCAGCTTCGATAAAGAGCAAATAACCCAGGAATGAAACCTCGGACTCTGGATTACTGGGGACAAATCCTCCCCTGGACACCCAAACCAGCATGGAAGTCACTACTGCCTTCTTCCCACCCCCGCCCCCAGCTCAAACCTTCAAGCCCACTCTCACCAGTGGCACACAGAGCGATGAAAGTCTGCGCGTGCTTGCGGATCAGAGACAGCTTCTCCCTCTGCTGGGGCAGCTTGCGAAGAATGTGCTCAATGAAGTCATGAGGGGTGACGGCAGCCAGGTTCCACTTCAATTTGCCCAACACCACCAGTTCCCACTCCTGGTAAGGAAGGTCGGAAGAGGGCAGAAAGGTATGAAGATCCACAGGCTGGCCTGGGGTCTGGGCTGGAAGTTGGACTCCACACCATTTTTAATGACTCATTAGGGCACCTCTGCTAGATTGGAAGGCAGGATCATTTATTACCGTGCCCCCAAAGCTTTGAAGTTGGTGATGGCTCTTCTTAGGCTGCAAATGTCAGGCTCCACTGAAAATAATGAGCCCAGGTAGCTGCTGCCAAGATTCTACTTTCTTCTACTTCTTTTCCTCCCTAGTTACTCCCTGCCCACCCAGTCCTGACTTCCACAAAATGCTGCTGCCTGCCATCTCAGAAAGCTGGACCTGCAATAAAATATGGCCAAGGTCATTGTGGCCTTTTAGTAATAATTTATTGTATATGTCTCTATCACTGGATTAATAGTCTTTTTAATCTTCATGGAAAAATGATGCATGCAGATAAAAACCAAAATAAGCTTCCTTGGCCCAACTCCTTTGGCAACCAATTGGCTGGCTTTTACTTGGGGCCAAAAAGTGCCATTTTTCCCTTTGCTATTAAAATTTTCCCTGTTAACATATCATGTAGAAATGTTGGGGATATGACACTAAGCCCTTTCACCTAAAATTTTCACAGGCCTTTGACTAAAGGGCCAAGATGGTCATTAGCAACCTGATTTTGCAGGTGGAGGTGACTTAGGGCAAGGTGCCGAGGGCCACAGAATCTCTCAGGCACATGCTAGGACAACCTCTCTCTTCTGGGCTTCTCACTGCAGCCCAGCTACTGAAAAACCTTACTTCTCTTCTTTTTGAGATAAGTACGGGAAATTGTGCTGAAATGGAAATAGGCCAAAAATAAAACCTTAAAAATATGTACAATCAGAGCCAAGTATGGCAGCACACTCCCATAATCCCAGCACTCAGGAGGCTGAGGCAGAAGGATTTTCCACTTGAGGCCAGCCTGGGCAACTACGTAAGACCTTGTCACAAAAAAAATGTAATCAGAGGGAAAATATATCTATCAATTAGTGATCTTCAGAAGCATGAAAGCCAGAAAATACCTGGCCGGTGACCTCACTTTCCAATTAACCCTGGGAACCTGGAATCTCTTCTATTTGCTAAGCCCAGGGATATATGCTAAACCAATAGCACTAACTGACTATGTGGCCTGGGATAAGTGCCTTTTCTTCTCTGGGCCTCACCTTTCTCATTTGGAAAACAGGAAGAGCGAATTTCTAGATCCTAACTTCTGGGATAAAGAGGTAGGAAATGGAAAACAAGCAGTTTTATCTGGAGCAACACAAATTAGCTTGGCTGGTGCTGGGAAAATTAGGGTGTCCCAAAGCATACCTCCAGTCCACCGGCATGTCAAAACAAATGAACCAAAATGTAAGATTGTTTTTCCTGTTCTCTGGTGAGAAAAACAAACTAGTCTCCAATTCTAATCCCCCCCCCCCCCCTGCCCCCGGCATGCCATAAAACCTGCCCTGCCTTTTTGCAGAGGCTTGGCGTAAAAATCCCTGATTGACTATGCAAAAACCAGAGCCTTCAAAGACGGCTTGAATCCCAGTCCTTCCTTCTTGCAGGGGAATGTGGGCACAACCACTCCTCTTAATAATGGGCACCATTATTAAAGGAAGCAGATCTTGCAGAAGAAAGCACCTTTTGGGGCCTCTCTCGGACCAAACCAGAAGCAGCTGAAACCTGGCAGTGGTTCAAAGGTGAAGTCATTCATGTCCCACTCCACAATCTCGGCAATTCCTCCCCAGCCTTGCGCATGTCTGCCACTAGATGGCAGCACAACCCCAGAAAGGAAGACTCCTCACAAAGAGCTGTTAGAGAAGCCAGTCTTAGCCCTGTGGACTTTGCGCAGGCCCAGGCCTTCCTAGCAAGGGGGAGGGGGTAGGCGCGGGGGGGGGGGGGGCTTTTCCAGGCAGAGTAAAGCATAGAAAAGGTACGGAAGCTGTGGAAGATGGGCCTGAGTAGCTGCTTTATCACTGCAGAGAGGCTGTAATATGGACGTCTTACACAGGAAGCTGCGGGAGTGGTGGGGGGGCGGTAAACTGGCTGGGAAAAAGGTTCTTGGCAGAAAATCAGAGCTAAGACAGGACCCTCTGAGGTTGTACGGAGGTCATAGTCCCACGGGAGCTAGACTTTGTTCAAAAGTGGATGTGCTGATATTTAGTGTTCAACTACTATGTGTACATATCCTGAGACTTTATTGATCTCTAAGATATTACCGTTGCCACCGCCAGGTTCTTAGGAGGTACGCTACAACACAGCCCTATCATGTGAGAAGTCTCAGAGCACCACCAGTGAATTTTTGGAGCTTAATTAAAATGATGTCACTGTTAATTAAAATAGTCCATGTTCTCCCTCCTCCCCACCCCCATTTTCAAATGATTTTCACCAACACAAATTATCAGGAGACCTTATTCATCAATGTACCTTCAGTGCTTTGCTCAATGTCTGGCACACAGTAGGAACACAAAGAAAGGTTATCTCCTATTGAAAGGGTTATTTTTCATCAGTGTGAAAATTCCATTGGCAAGTGACTGGGGAATTTGGGGTTCTAAGAATTAGATTTGAGAGTGCTGGGTAGAAGGCACATTGTTCAGGCAGGGCAGAGCCAGGAGGAAAGGGGCAGGGGTGGGGGGCAGTCATTACCAGCAGCTCCTGAGGCTTGATGGAGTTGTCCGTGTAAATGCACAGCTTTTCCGCTGTCAGCGGGATGGTCTCTTTGAGCTTGGAGGCCAGGAACATGCAGACAGCACCCAGCAGCTGAAGATGGGTCTTTGGAGTTGGGACCCCGGCCAAGAAACGGTCCAGGTAATTCATGGCCAAGGGGAAGACCTCCTCTTCACACTTCTGTTCCTCACAGACCTACAGTGGGAGTGGGATAGGGTCAGGGGAGAGTGAAAATAGTATCAGAAAAGGGGGGGGAGAGGGAAAGAGGAGGGAAGAAAACAGCATACTCTATGGAAACAAAATTAAGTTGGAGAAGGGGCGTAGAGAATGTGATAAAAATAAAGACTGGAGTAAATCCTAATAGCCCATAGATGCTTTGATATCCCTTGAGGCCGCAAAAAAGCGGGCGACTGCAAGATCCAAAATCCAGAGGCGAGGCAAAGCGCAGTAGCCGCCCGCCCGCAGCTCCACGCCGCTCCCTTTTGGCTGCTCACTTCTTCGCGCACTGTAACTCACTCACTCTCTTTTTTGGATTTCGTCATCTTTTCAAAAAATCAATAAAAATATTCTGGAGGCTCCGGGGGTCTACTTCTTGGTCTCATTCGGACCCCCAGACCCTGCTCTATCATTTCCGACAATTGGAAAAAATGTCCGGGGGGGTCCTTGCCGGCCAGGGGCCGCCGTTGGGGGGGTGGGTGGGGAGCAGCGGGGAAGAGAGGGGGAGGGGGGAGGAAGAGCGCCGCAGCCGCCGCGGCTGCAGTCAGAGCAAGGGGGACGGTTTCAAAAAATAATTAAAAATCGAGGGAATATCCTAGCAAAGCCCTTTTGGCGTGAAAACCCCAAAGAGGACCCAGGCTTCCCGAAACGGAGGTTTCGGAAGCCAGGAAGGTCTGTATCTCGGCCCCTGGGGCTTTGGATCCCGCAGGGAAACTTGAAGGGGTGAAAGCGGCGGCGGGAGCGCCCGGCTGCGGCCCACAAGGGCAGACACTAGGCGCGCGGAGCCGGGCCCGGGGTTGGGGAGCCCAGGAAAGAGGCACGGGGGCTCCGACCTATCACTTAGGGGTGCCCCGATAGTCCCCCTACACACACCTCCTCCCCCTCCCCTGCTTCCTACCCCACCCAAATCTGCGAGCCGAAGAAGCTGGAAAGCTAAACTGTAAGTAACCTTGGCTAGCCGGGGACTGGGGGAGAGGGCGCGAGGAGAAGTGGGGCGGCGAGGGCAACGGGGCTTCTGGGGAAGCGGGCGACGCTCTCCAGCCTTTCCAACTGGAGTTTGCAAAGCAACATGGCGAAACCACGGCAGGTCCAGAGCTGTGCATACGTGGGCACGCAGCTCGCTCGGCAAAGGCTGGGAGCCAGGGTTAAAGAAATGGTTCTTTGGGGCTCCCCTAAAACACACGGTTTTTCAGTGTGACTTCCGGGGCTCTCCTGAATTCCCCGCTTCCCTCTTCCTCCCCCCCTTTCCTCCCCCTCCCCCCCTTAAGTGCCAACGCGGAGTCGCGACCACATGCGGGGACCTGAGGCTAGGACGAATTTGCTCTGGCCTTTTTTGGGGGGCTGCCTTTTTACTGTGGGTCCCGATTTTCACGTTCCTACTCGCTCCTTCGCCTCACTCCATACAGACGCGGCTCCGCAAAAGACAGGTCGGGGAGGGGGTGGGAAGACGAGGACGCCACATGCAGGGACACGCGCGCGGGATGCTCCCCCACCCCCGCCCCAGGACAGCCTCGTTTCTCCCAGATTTTCCTTCCCCTACGCCTCCCCCTAGTTCACGTAGCGAGGAAATCTCGCCACGCATCTCACCAAAGGGAGCGGGGTAACCTCGCGCACCGGAGCTGGGAGGCCCGCACGGGGGTTGCCCCCTTGCAGTTTGGGGGGGTCTCTGCGCCTGAGGCCCAGAATCCGGGTGGGCCCCTGCTCTTAGTGAGAGTCACCTGCACACCTACCTCCAGCATCCAGGTGGCCACCATCCTGCGCATGTAGGGCTGGATGTCCTTCTGCACGCACTTGAAGTAGGAGCACTGAGGAAGGTAGCGCTCCTCGATGGTGAGCAGATTCTGCAGGACGCGGTCGTCCAGCAGGTTGCGATCAGGCACGGCCCTGCGGACCGGGTCCACCTCGCAGCACAGCAGCTCCATGGCCAGCCGGCGACCACTCGCTCCCCTGCTTTATCCGGACTGGAAAAGTTTTATTTTCTTTATTTCGGAGGGGGAGGGGAGAGGGTTCCCCTTACCTCCTTCTTTTGGCTAAATGGAGGGTGGGGAGGTCTGGGGGGAAAGGTGAGGGCAGGGAGGGAAGCTGGAGGAGAAGAGAGGAAGGGATGGGTGGCGGGCGAGCAGAGCCTCGGGGGGCTGCCTGACTCCCACCGGTCCTTCCCTCCGAACTCGTCTCACTCTCCCCAGCTCGCTCTTCTCTCTCTGAGGCGGTGACGCAAGCTGGCTGAGCAGTTAGATCTCCTCCCTCGGCCTCCTTCCCCTCTCTGGTTCCTCCTCCCCTTCCCTCCCCTCCCGTTCCTCCCCTCCTGTCTCTCCCCTCCTTTCAATCTCTCCCTCCCTCTTTCCCCTCCCTCCCTTCTTTCCCCTCTTGTTATTAAGGAGAACAGCAGCTGGCCCGACCTAACTTCAAACGCGGTCCCCCGCTCTCCCCCACCCCCTTCCTAGTTCTCCGAGGCCCTCTGCCTCCTTCCAGCCCCGCATGCCAGGGGCCCCGGATAGGGGAACCCACAAAAACCACCCATTCTTATTTATTCCCTTTAATTTTGCACATTTTTAGGCGTAGCATGCCGAAATGCGACCCTCGAACGTGGGCTTCTTCAAAATTGATCCCAATATCCCTGCCCACGTATTCAAGATTCAGGCGCGAAGGAAAGATGACTTGAAGACGGGATGAACTCAGGCTATTTAGAAATAGATCCCTGAAGTGAAAAATAAAGGAGGGGGGTGATTTTAGAAAATAGTCACCTCGCACACCCAGAGATAAAGGTTATGTCGCTGAAGTTTATGTTCCTGGTAACTTCGAAGCGATTTCAAAACCCGATTAAAGGGACCCGAACCGTGTCGCTCGGACCCCCTGCCTGCAGATGTGTGCGGGAAGAGGAAGGGGAGGGTGTTAGGAAGGAGGGGGCTTATTCTCTGGCCTCGTAGAATGTGACCCTCAAGTAGAAACCATGGCGTTCTTGGGGGCGCCATTGGGCGGCACGGCTAGGCGCCCAGAGCTGCCACAGGCCGGGGGCAGGGCTACCAAAGGTTCCTCCGCGGCCCGGCGGCCACGCAGGAAAAACCCGCTTCCTTGCCCCTGCATCTGCTGACAAGCCTCCCGAGGCGTCTGCGCCGAGCGTGGCCACACTGATACAGCTTTCTAGGAAATAGCCCGGGAGGGGTAGGGGAGGGCAAAAAGGGGGGGCCAGTGAGGGATTAGGTTTGGCTCCCCCTCGCTCTCCCTGCGATAGCTACACCACCCTTCCTCTCCCCGGAGGCCCCAGGCTTCCACCCTCCGCCGGGCACCCCGCGTCCTCGCCGACCCCTCTGCTTTCACGCCTCATTCGCCAGCCAGGGCTTTAGATTGCTGTGGAGGCGGTGCTAGCGAAGATGGCCCTGACATGTGCTCTAACGCATCCTGGGGTCAAGGCTGTTTTTATAGGGGACGTGGTGGCGTTTCCTCTACTCCTTCCTTCCCCCCACCCCCTATGCTGCCTTTCAAAGTCTTCCACTAGGGGAGGCAGGGGTGAGAGCGGAGCGCCCGCAAGCCTGTGGGCCGAGCTGGCACGTGCAGTGAGCACGGCGCGGGTCGGGGTTCTCTGGGCACACCGCGGCCCGCTGAGCACCTCCTTCCCGGAGAGAAGGGGCCCGAACAGGGGCACCCAGAGCAGGCGGAGAGTGGCGGGGGACGGGGGCTGGGCGAGCTGTTCACTAGGTTCCCTGAAAGGCGGAGGAGGCGAGGTGGAAGGGGAAGGCGGGGAGTGAATAAACCAGAGGTGCTAGCGATTAACTCCGGCCCTGGAGCCAGCCCCTTTAAATGAGGGGTGGGGCGGAAGAGGTGTGTGGGGGGATATCGCTTTAAAAGGGTGAGTAAGAGTTTGGGGCGCCGTCTCCCCTC